>APFE030454319.1:17296-40144 GCA_000404065.3 Pinus taeda | reverse complement strand
AATAATTTTTCTTGCATTGAAGATTTCTTGTCCAAATTCAAGACCCTTAGATATCTCTTGGAAGGTGTTAAGGTTAAGGAAGAAGATAGTAACCTTATTTATTACATCCTTACTAAGTTGGGACCAGCCTACTCTGTATTTGTTTCCACCTTCCATTCTACAAGGGAAGCTTCATTTGTCAAGGAAAAGACTACAAGGCCCCTTCCTTTGACTCTTTTTGTGATTCTTTAATAAGAGAACAAGAAAAACTCTTACACCTTGGTCTTCTTAATCTTGGAAACTCTTCCAAAAAAGCGTTAGCCGCCCAGCAGCAACCAAATTTAAAGAATCCTAAGAAGTCATATCCTAAAAAGAATGGTCCTAAACCAAACAAGGGTCCTAAGCAAACTCAGTCTCAAAATGAAAGATCATTTCAGCAAAATGATAAGACCAATAAAAACAAATGGAAGAAGACTGATCGACATTGTAACTTTTGTAATCGAGATGGCCACTTAGAATCTAAATGCTTTAAGAAGATGGAAGCCTTGGAAGCCGCAATGAAGAAACATAACATCCATGTGGAGCATTCTTCTACTTCAACTTCATCTTCATCTTCAGGAATGGCACTTTCTGCATGTCGTTGTCAATCATCTCAGTCTGGTTATGCATTAAATGTATCTTCTTCTTCTCATTCTCATGAGTGGCTCATTGATTCTGGAGCCTCTTATCACATGGCCAAAAACAAAGCCATGTTTTCTTCTTTACATGATTGTAACACCAAAAATATATATGTTGGTGATGATAGATCTCTTAATGTTGTAAGGACTGGAACTGTTCATCTAGACAATGGTCAGTTTAATGATGTATTATGTGTTCCAACCTTATCCAGCAACCTTCTATCTGTATATCAGATAACTCATTCAGGTGAAGGTAAAATTGTTGAATTTTCACCTCATGATGTTGTAATCAAAGATCTAAGAGATCCTAAACAGATTCTAGCTACTGGTATTGCTGATGATTCCACAAGGTTGTATAAGTTTCACAACTTTGGTTCATCAAATCTTCCCTCAGTATTTGTTGCTCATAATGATGAAGTGAGCAAACTTTGGCATGAGCGATTTGGTCACTTAAACTATCGCTCCCCTCAGCATCTATGTAAAGAAAATATGGTGACAGGTCTTCCTATGGTATCTTGCAGAGATGGTGTTTGTTCCGGATGTGTACTCGGAAAACATCATCGGGACAGTTTTGACAAACGTGCCTCTTGGCACGCCTCGGCCCCTTTACAGCTTGTTCACAGTGATTTGTGTGGTCCACTCCCTGTTGCTTCATTCTCTGGCTGCAAGTATTTCTTAACTTTCATTGATGATTTCTCCAGACGCACTTGGGTATACTTCTTAAAACTCAAGAGCGAAGTATTTAACACATTATTGGCCTTCAAAGCCTTTGTTGAAAAACAATCTGGACATCAAATTCTTAAGCTAAGAACTGATAATGGTGGAGAATATGTTAAAAACACATTCATCAACTTTTGCACCGAAAATGGAATTCAAATGCAACATAGTGTTCCATACACTCCACAACAAAATGGTGTAGCTGAAAGGAAAAATCGCACCTTAAAGGAAATGGCTAATTGTATGCTGCAATCTAAAGGACTCAGTCTTAGTTTTTGGGCTGAAGCAATTAATTGTGCAAATTATATAATAAATCGCACTCCTACTAAGGTTCTAAAGAATATCACTCCATAAGAAGCTTGGAGTTCCATTAAACCAGATGTAAGTCACTTTCGTATTTTTGGAAGTGAAGCATGGGCCCATATTCCAGATGAAAAGCATAAAGCTTTAGAACCTAAAAGTGAGAAATGTACTTTTGTTGGATATTCTGAAGATGTAAAAGGTTATAGACTTATTCCATTTAAGTCCAAAAATGTTATCATTAGAAGAGATGTAAAATTTGATAAAAATAAATCGGCCTGCGAGCCTAGTCCGGCGGATGTGCCACCTCTTCCTATCTCTTCTACTTTTGAAAACATTTCTTCTTCAGATGATGAAAGTGAGGATGACAATCCTCCCCCACCTTCTCAGATCCTCAACTTCCAAGATGGGTCCGTGCAACTCGGGATGCAGCAGGTGATCTTGCCGGTGATCCTACAGATCAGCGACGTACACGTTCTCAGTTTGAAAGAGCCTCTTCTTTACTGGCTCAAGCTCCAGTAAATCATGATCCTGACACTTTTGCAGAAGCTTCAGGCCATCCACATTGGGAGGCAGCTATGAATGAAG
This sequence comes from Pinus taeda, assembly GCA_000404065.3. Lineage (NCBI taxonomy): Eukaryota > Viridiplantae > Streptophyta > Pinopsida > Pinales > Pinaceae > Pinus > Pinus taeda. The sequence continues at coordinate 37,883 of APFE030454319.1, read as the reverse complement.
AATATCATTCATTGTTGGCAAATGATACATGGGATCTTGTTCCTCTACCAAAGGGACGCAAACTTGTTAGATGTAAATGGGTTTACAGAACCAAGTATGGACCAGATGGGAAGTTGATAAACATAAAGCTCGTCTTGTTGCTAAGGGCTTTTCACAGGTTGAAGGCATTGTCTACACTGAAACCTTCTCCCCTGTTGCCAAAATGAACTCTATCCGCCTTGTTCTTTCCCTTGTTTCCTCTTTAAAATGGGGAAGTCCATCAGATGGATGTTAAATCTGCCTTCTTGCATGGGGACTTGCATGAAGAAATCTATATGGAACAACCCATTGGCCTCATCCAAACCGACTCCAGCCTTGTATGTCGACTTAAGAAATCTCTTTATGGTCTCAAGCAAGCTGCTCGGGCTTGGTATGCCAAAATGGATAGCTTTCTTTTAGAATCTGGCTTTTCTAGGTGTTATTCTGACAATACTGTCTACACCAAGAAAGTGGGCAACTCTCTTATCATCCTTGTTCTTTATGTTGATGATCTTATTCTTACTGGTAGTGATCCCAACCTTATAAACCATGTGAAGTCCCGCCTTAAAAAGAAATTTGAAATGACAGACTTAGGACACTTACACTATTTTCTTGGTCTTCAAGTCTTGCAATCCAAGGAGAGTATTTCCCTTTCCCAGTCCAAGTATGCTTGTGATATTCTTCGTCATTTTCACATGGAAGATTGTAAGCCAGCTCCTTCTCCCTTTCAGTCTGGAGTCAAACTTTCAGTCTCTTGTACTTCTCCTGAAGTTGATGCTACCTTATACCGTCAACTTGTAGGAAAACTCTTGTATTAACCCATACTCGTCCTGACCTTTCCTTTGTTGTTGGCCTTGTTGCTCGTTTTATGCAAAACCCCCGTGAAAGTCATTGGAAAGCAGCTAAAAGAATACTTCGTTATTTTCGAGGTACAGTACAGTTTGGGATTCATTACAGTGCCAAAGCAGCTCCTCTATTAGTTGGTTTCACTTATTCTGATTGGGCTGGTGACCCTGATGATCGGAAGTCTACTGCCGGTTATGTCTTCACTCTTGGTTCAGGACCTATTACATGGGCTTGTAAGAAACAGGCTGCGATTTCTCTTTCGTCAGCAGAAGCAGAGTATCGTGGTGCCGTGGAAGCTAGTAAGGAAGCCTTGTGGCTTCGTCAGATCCTATCAGAATTTGGCTTTGAGCAGCAGCATCCAACCACACTTTGGTGTGATAATCAAAGTGCCATTCAGCTATGCAAAGATCCAGTCCAGCATCAGCGCAACAAACACATTGAACTACACATGCACTTCATCAGAAAAATCATTCATGACCATGTTCTTGAAGTGCAATATTGTTCAACAGATGATCAGGTTGCAGACATCTTCACAAAGGCTCTCACAGAGGCGAAGTTCACTAAACTTCGATATATGCTTGGAGTTCAGGAAGTTGTCACTAAGGGGGGATAGGCTCTAGTGCCTCCTTCCTTCTCCTATTGTGTCATATTTGTAAATCCTTCAATCCTATCCCAAGTTGTTCTTAAGGGGGGATGTTAGGATATTCCGACACATAGGAAATAGTTAAGTTAAACTTGGTCTAGTATAGAGTTAGGTATAGAGTTAGGTAAAGTGTGTTTCTTTACCGTTGTACATTTTGTAACTTACAATCCGACGGTCACGATATGTAGTGATCCGACGGTTCATTCTCTCCTCGGTATTACCGACACTTGATCCGTGGCTTGACACCCGATTGGTCCATGAATTCTATTTAAAGCGCATGGAGGGTCATTTGTAGGTTCACCGTGCATGAGAGAAGCTTATGTAAATTTTCATTCTTTTATTAATAAATTGCCTGTAGTAGCCACGTTGGCGTAGGCCGTGGACTGTTTCCCTTTCTGAGGGTTTTAACCACGTCAAAATACTGGTGTATTGATCTGTGATCTGTTTGTGAGCGGTGTCCTTTTGGTGTTCTGTCTGAGGAACTTACCCTGTAAATTCCTACATCGGTGCAATGCCAATGGCAAATAGAAATAAAAAATATAAAAAAACTACAGGTATGCAAGCCTCAATGCATCAATCCTCATCATCAGCATCAGAATCAGCATCAATGTCCTCATCATCATGGTCCCCACTGCTCTCCTTTGCGTCCTCCTCTTCCCCTGTATCCATAGTCGCCTCTGCATCTGCTGGTGTGGATGATGATCCCTCTAAGTCATCAAATCTAACAGGCTCTAGCACTGGATCATTGAGATCCATGTCAGCCAATGCCAACTCAACACTAGTGTCCAAACCGATATCATCAGGAAAGACATCCCACATCTTTGTCTTTCCCTTCAACCACTCTTCCCTCTGCCTGTAAATAAGACGAAGGTTGGTGTGCACATACACCATTGTCTTTGCCCTGAACTGCTCAAGCGTGCTCTTCTTCACACTATACAAATTCCCATATGTGCTCCAATTCCTCTCGCAACAAGAGGATGAAGTCACCTGAGAGAGGAGCCTCATGGCTAACTGCTAAAGAGGAGGGCTTGTTGCCCCATGATTTGCCCACCAAGAATAGGGCTTCTTAGCCCCCCTATCTCTAATCACGTCATAACCTCCAAATCGACCACTACCAGTGGAAAACTCTGCAAAGGCATCCTCCACCTCATCAAGCAATACACTATCCTGAAAAATCCGCCTGAATGCCTCTTTCCTCCCCTGTGAGATTTCACCATCCATGTGAGGAGGTAATTTGCGGGAAGGTCCACCATTCAGCCACTCATGGTTGTAGTATTTGGGGTTCAATGAGTGAACCAAACAATGTAAAGGTGTATAATTCTTGTCCCATTTGCTGACAAGAATATCATGTATAGTATCACAGAAGGCCTCTGGTGATGTCTCATACTCAGGGCACTCACTTTGTAGAATAATGCTCCTCACAGACTCAATCATGGAATCCCATCCCTCATAAACCTCTCCTAGGATGGGTTTGTCTGTATTTGCAAATCGAAGCAAGGAAATGATAGGGTCCGTGATCCAAATAATTAGATCTACCCTCTCCCACCAACCATCATCTAGCACTATGTCCTTCACTCTTTTAGAGGCTACCTGTTTTGTCTTTCTCCAAAAAGACCAAAACTCAGAAATAACCATGGACCCAAGAGTGGTCTTGACCTCCCTCAACCTCTTCAACATCATGAATGAAGAGGCAAACCGTGTATCAACAATCTTCAACAATGATAGATTGGTGTACTCCCTGTAGATAGTGAGGGCATTTGTATGATTTTGCACAAAGTTACAGATATGTCGGGCATCTTCAATAATGCTACCAATCCAAAGCACATCAAAAGCAATGGATTTCAGTGCTATGTTCAATGAATGGATAATGCAAGGTGTCCAAAACACTTGTGGATATTTAGCTTCCACAATCATGCCAGCAGCCTTGCAAACAGGTGCATTATCTATAATGATTTGCACACAAGAATCAACACCTACATCTTCAATAACTTTAATAAATAACTCACCAGTAAATTGTGCATCCTTGTATTCTCCAAGTGTATCCACTGCTTTCATGAAAACTGGACCATTCAAGGAAGACGCCATGAAGTTGATGATTGGGTGTCGTGATGGATCTATCCATCCATAAAAGACAATGCTAACCCCAGATGTTGGCCATGATGCTACAATAGGCTCAAGCATTTTTTGCGCCTCTTTTTTTGCCTTCGTCAACAATGTGGTTCTCAGCTTCTTTGTCCCAGGAGGCACATACCCTGATGGAGCCCCTTGAGTTAGAGCTCGGCACATCTCAATAAACAGAGGTGAGCGTGCAACATAAATGATATGAAGTTTTGATAGAAGAAGGCAATGGTGAGATCAAGCTCTTCCCGTCACTCTTTTTTGGAAAATCTTGTCTATTGGACCAAGTGCAATTTCTCTTCTTTTTGCTGCTTGTCCCCCAATAGAACTCTCAAATGGAAAGTTGGTGGTGGCTTTCCTTAAAAATGGAAGGGGGTCTTCATTCTTGGGTTTTCTTGATTTTGAAGCCACATTTTCCATACCAACAATGGACTCCTTTTCCAATTCTTTTCTCTTTTGTAAAGGAACAACTTTACAAGGTCCAATCCCACAACTCGATAAAGCCAACAAATGTGCTTTCACACGGAAACATGCGCTTTTGAAAGCAATGTGACAAAAATTGCATCTCCATTGCACATTGCCTCCTCCCTTCCCCTTGGTGCTTGTCCCATCCTCTCTTGTGACATATTTCCACGATGGATATTTATCAATGTTGTCTCTAGGTCCTCCTCTTCCCTCAACATTACTTGCAGCAAACTCTGATGATATTGGGGGAGGAGGGGCATGTCCAATGGAGACATTCTTGCCCTTCCTTTGCCCCCTAATTGCTGCCTTTGATTGAGCCATGAATACTGTAAAAGAAATGAACAAAACATGCACAAATTTGTAAACAAAAAATCATATACAAACTACTATAATAGAATAAGAAATGCAAAAAAATGGAGCTAAAATGCACTTACCTAGTGCTTGAATCTCCTTGCCGAATGCTCTACTTCCTTAGCTCCTTGCTCCAGACCCTTCTCTCCTTGCAAACAGCTCAAACAATGCAGCACAAATGACAAACAACATGAAAGAAATGAAGAAATGCAGCCTTTTTTAACCCGCGGCAGTCACTCTTCTGGGATACGAATCCCAAAATCGGGATTCGCTGGCCAAGCAGGGGATTCGTGTAGGATTCGTGTGAATCCTAATAGGACACGTCGAATTCGAGTTTAGGATATGATCTTTAGGAGAATCGTATTGGACACACAGGATTTGGGTTCGCCAAGCTATATGGACGAATCCAGTTACTTCGGATACTTCCCTGATATTGCCTTGTGCCTATGTATGAGTTGGAGCAGAGTTGGTATTATATTATTAATGGCAGATGGAGACTTTATTGTATGTAAGGTTATTGCAAAAAATTCAAAAACAGTACTGGTATATCCATAGCATTCCTTGAAATAAAGATCTTCACTCTCATACATTTTGGGAACTATGCTCAACACATTTGACTAGTGTGGAAAAAGTCGGGAATAAATCCCGATTAAATCCCGATTTTTTTATTTTTTTCGCTGGCCGATTAAATCCCGATTTTTTTATTTTTTTGGCTGGCCGTTTATTTTTGCCGACTTTTTCGAAAAACTCCCGACTTTAACGACTTTTTCAACTTTTGGACCCTTGCCGATTCAATCCCGACTTCGACTTTTTCCACATTGCATTTGACAGACGCTAATAGCATAGGATAATTGCATCAACAAATGCTGCTGACATGTTTTGAAAAAGGTCCAGTGTGCTTAAAATTTTCCTAGAGACCAAATCTTAATGGATCCCTTGAATTTTTCATGTAGGATACACATGCATGAATATGATAAAGTTTTAGTTTATGATCATCAATAACATGTGGATTGCCATTTTATTTTTGATCCTGTGATTTGTGGGTCGTGCGTCTGAGAGGGGAGAGAGAGGGTAGTGATTTTTTTAACTGATTCACAATTGATCAGTGGAATTAATGTTATGACATGTATGCTAAAGCAAGGTTATGCAGAAGGCATTTCCAAATTAATCTAAGCCTATAGCTAAATCAATATAAAAACAGAGAGAATTGTATGTGTCCTTATCTACACTTGTGCTGAATGGTTCTAGAACTCAAAATTTGATTGGTTTTTACTTGTGTGTAGGTTGGGTATCTTTACTTAACAAATGCCAATCGCTTGGATACTGTAATGAGGAAGCTTGGATTTTGCACACATCATATTGGGTCAGTGAGTTTCAAGGGGTTAAACTGAGCAAGCACGATTCCTACATGTTAATTTTAAACAGATTATGATTTTTTTAAAATAGTAAATTAATGCTTCATGCAAGTCACAACAAACTGAGCCAACTCATAATCCAGGGTTCTATGCATCTGGGGGTTGAACCTCAGTCATTAACATGGAAACGCTCCAACTCAACCACTAGACCATAACCTGGAAAACTAAAGTGTTATTCATTTGTTGTAAGGAATCAGGATTATCCAAAGTTTGACATCCATCATCTGGAAGTTCTATCCGTATAAAATAATAAAAGGTATCTTTGTGCCTAGTTGTTAACAATATGAATACAAATACCTTATATTGATGTAACTACAATGGCTAAATGTAAGTGCTCCATTACAAGTGTATTCATATGCAATGGAATATTGTCATGAATATGAAATAAATTGTATTTCTCACCTCTTTGCACTGAAGTTGAGATATTCAAAAATTATATCGTTATTTGTTTTCATGTATGGTTATCATTGGATGTTTCCTTTTTGTTATGTAGAAGTATATACTAACGTAAGATGGAAACTCGTACAAAATATCTGTTTAGGCCTGCATTCCATAGGGTTGTGGTCTCAGTGATACTAAAGGATACATTAGTGAGAGATAAGATTCACTTGATAATGTGGGACATACGAAATATTTGCAAAAGTAGGGAATTAAATTATATTTCAATCCCATATTTCACACTGACCTATCTACATAACAAATTCGTTGTTGAATTTACATCTGGAAGGTTTTGAAGTGGATGCCAAGATGTCTCATTACATACCATGAAATCAAATAAGGAAAATTTACAGGATGATCAACCCGATATTTTGTGCCCGTCAATTCTTGATATGAAGACCACCTTTACCATTACTTATCAAATTAAGAAAATTACCATTAATATCCTCCTGGACTTCTCATGGCCAAAGTCCTTTTATAGCTTGTACACCATGGTGGACCTTGGCACTTAAATTTGCCAATCTATTTGCCACTATATTATTCTTGTGTTTGACATGAGTACATTGAAGTTTATAAAAGAAGGTTGTTAGTTCTTGGACTTCTCAAATTGCAAGTTCCAACTTAAACTTGCTCATCTTTGATTTGAATTCCATTTTTAGCGTTACTTATAAAAAATCGTCATTAATACGTGGACTTGTCATGGCCAAAGTCCTATTACAGCTTGCCACTATATTAATTTTCTGTTTGACATGAGTACGTTGAAGTTTATAGAAAACTTGTTAGTTCTTGGATGTCTCAAATGGTAAGTTCGAACTTAAACTTGCCCATATTTGATTCGAAGACCGTTTGTATCATGACATATAAAATCAAGCAAATGGTCACTAATATCCACATGGATTTGTCATCCTTTTGCAGCTTCTGCACCATGATGACGTTGGCACTTAAAATTTTCAGTCTATTTGCCACTATATTAGTTTTGTGTTTGACACGAGTACCACGAATTTTATGAAAAATCTACTTAGTTCTTGGAGGTCTCAAATTGCAATTTCCATCTTCCAATTGCATTGGAGAGATATTTCCAAATTTCATTACCAATTCAGTTATAAAATTTGAATCACCATCTGGTACCAGCACTTGAATATTTAAATTAATGGCTATCTTGAGGCGTTCTTTTGTTTCAATTGCTTCAACCATTCACATATGTCAGTTATTGTATGTCTCAAATTGTACAGTCCAACTTCCAATTGCATTGTGAAGAGTTATTTCCAAATTTTATAAGCAACTGAACTATAAAATTTGAATCACCATCAAGTATCAGCTATTGGATATTTAAGTTATTGGCTATCTTGAGGCCTTTCTTTGTGTCAATTGTTTCAACCATATTTTCAGTTGAAATTCCAACTTTTTTGGGATAAATGGCTATTTAGAATATATCCTACAATGCAAGCATTTTCCATATTACCTTCTGACACACCATTATAACTAAGTTTGGAATAGTGAAAGTTTAGGAGTCCATCTACCTGGTAACCTGAAGATCTGGATGATTGACTAGAGCCAGTTGCATTACAAACAATAGTACTAAATCAATTCCTCGGATTTGAATTTTACTTCTCTTTGGTTTTTATATGCAAATTCTCTAGTCCTCAAACTGTCCTTGATTATTTTTCTATTGCTCCTATGCATTCTTTTTTTCTTTTCTTTTGGTAAGACCGGGCAATTTATCTATCAATATATTTCAAAAAGGTACTCATACACCATAACTATTATGTTGCTACTTGTCTGCCACTGGGTAAACCAAACCAGTGTTGAATATTGGCAGCTGATGGAGCAATTCACTCCTTGGAGAGGCCCAACAAACCTTAAGGGACCCCTTCTAGCCCTTGAAAGATTTAATTGCTCATGGAAAAATATTATTTTCAAAGTCAACACAAAAGTACAAGTCGGCCCAAAAGGAGAAATTGGTCCACCAAATCCACATACAAATACATCTAAGGTCACATCACTTGGAGGCATCACATCACATTATTCATTCTTTCTCATTGGTTCGATCTAGTCTGAAAATTGTGGGGTCCGAGTTAACACATGCGAAGGAGAGGGTAATTTTGTTGGCCAATGTTAACTTCTGTTTTGGGGCTGTTTGACCAACGTTGACTTGGAGGGTTTTGACTTCGTTTGACTTGGTTTTGGATGTGTTCTTGGAGACTGAATTCAGGAGAGAAGACCGATTTTTTGTAGGCACTCTAATCAATGTTGACCGCAGATCTAAGGCTAGGGTTTTCACAGGTCAAACATTGACTTTGACCAGAATTTGTGGGCAAAATTTTGTGATTGTTTTGATCGAGTTTGACTGAGGGAAGGAGGTTGAATTCTTTGACTAATTGACTGAACTTTTGGGAGATGATTTGACTATTGACCAAGGATTGGTTAGGGCTGCATTGATAGTTGTTGACTTTGACATAAACTTGTAGAATTGGTATTTGACTAGATTTGACTTTTATGCTCATATAGGATTGAATATTGATTGGTTGACTTGGTTGGTCAAGGCTTTGACCTTTGACTAGTTGTTGATGTACTTGGGCTATGTATCTTTCTGTTGAACATTTGATGAACATGTAATAGAGGAAGAATCTGGTTAGGGTATTCCCCCTTGTGGGGTTTTTCCCTGGTCTTTGACCAAAAACCTTTGTGTCTCTATTGATCTTGGTTGTCTTTTATTGTGCATGTGGTTTACTGTTCTATCTACAATTGCTTACAGTTACTGGGTGATTGAAAATAATTGGATAAAGTGATTGATATTGAAAGAAGAAATTGTCTAAGTGATTGTTACAACATCTAACATTGAAAATTTAGCACGGTATCAGAGCTGAGGTGAAGACAAGCCCAAGGAGACAAGAGCAATCAACCTTTAAAGATATCTTATCCGTTGTTGAAATCCATTTGACTTGGTCAAGATGACTACCTCATACTTCAAGATTGAAGAGACGCTGAATGACTCATCTAACTATGCTTTCTAGAAAGCCACGGTGGATTTGATTTTGGAGGAGAATGATGTTTTGCAATATGTTGAAGAAAAGGTACTTGAGCCTTCAAAGAATGCTTCTGTAGCTGTCAAGTCCAAGTACAAGAAAGGTGAGGTCAAGCTAAGAAAACCATTATTGATTCTTTGAGAGATCATTTGACCACTTATGTTTCAAAGTTGAAGAAGTCTAAGGAAATGTATGATAAGCTGGTTGGGATGTATGAGGTCAACAATTTGAGCCATATTTTTCTTTGAAGAATGAACTCAAGGACATCAAGATGAACAAGTAGAAGACCATACAATCATACTTCAGGAGGATATCTCAACTTAAGGATAAACTTTTGTCTGTTGGAGAGATTACATATGATAGAGAGCTAGTTCTAATCGCATTTGGAGGTTCCTGCGATTTGGGAAACATTTATTACAACCATTAGCAACAATGACATGTTTCCTTCATTTGATGAGCTATTGGGCAAGTACACTCAAGAGAAAACTAGGATGATCTCTTGAGGGAGAATTCAAAAGCATGAAGAAGGAGAACCCTTTTCATTTGCCACTTAAGCCAAGAAGAGGAAAGGAAAAGGAGGACCATCTTATTCAAGAAATCCTTCTCTTGAATCCAAGGACTCCAATGGAAGATATAGAAAGGACAAACCACGAGTTCAATGCTTTAATTGCCACATGCATGGTCACTATGCCTGGGATTGTTCAGAAAAGAGAGGTGCTCCAAGGTCCAACTACAACAACCATGACACCAACAACAAGAGGTTCAATGATAGAAGAAGAAGAGAAGCTCTTGTTGCCTATGAAGAAAGCTATCATCCTACCAAGAGATCAAGGAACTCAAGGTATGGAAATAATGTAGCTGCAACTCAATCTGAGTACTTTCATGTTTCTTCACATTCTAGTTCCTCTCCTCCAAATTCTTTTGATAGTTGGTTGATAGATAGTGGGGCTTCTAGACATTTGATTGGCTATAGAGAAGTCCTCTCAAACTTGGTTGAGAGGGAGTCTGATTTGAAGATAACTCTTGGGGACAATTCTACATATCCTGTGAATGGGTTTGGATCTGCTTCTTTTCATTTGAACTATGGTCAAATTGTACATTGACATGATGTGTTATATGTGCTGCGATTGAAGAAGAATCTTGTCTCAATTTCTTCTATGGAAGATAAGGGCTTCAAGGTTACATTCATCAATGGGAACATCCTTCACACTTGGAACCGAAAATGAAGATCTATATAAATTTTGTGGGAGCCCTATGCGAGCCTTGGTTCATGATGCTTCTCATCAATGTGAGTTATGGCACCAATGATTTGCTCACCTTCACTATGAAGCCTTGCCTAAGGTGAGGAAGATGGTTTTTGGAATGCCTATGGTTCGAGTAAATCATGATGGAGTTTGTTAGGGATGTGCAAGTGGAAAGAAGACGAAGGGACTATTACCACTCAAACTAGCACGGGTCCTAAGAGGGGATCCTATGGAGCAACTACTAGGTCAAGGGGCAACAATGGGCGGATAGCCCATTGTCACCTCAGCTACAACTCCATACTCTTTACAGACTTTCACCGATGGGACGAGACCCAGTATGGGGAATCACGAGGATGGGTAGGTCAATGAAAGGATGAAGGGTGATTCCCAAGGTCCATTCACAAGAGAGACTCAATAATATGGCTTTCTTGCTTGGAAAGCAAGGTGATAGACTCTATAAGAAAGGCTAGGAGGATTCTTGAGGCTAGTGTTTCGGAATATACCTTGTCAACAGGTTTCTTAGACTGAAAATCCTTGTGTAGAAATGGTCTTTATGGGATCTTTGTGGAATTAGAGTTGTAGGGTTGTGGGACCACACGGGACCAAGTGGACCCAAAATTAGGTCAAGGATGTGGAGTTGATCAATCAAGGAGGGGCTTGAGCTAATTACAGAAGAGAAGAGGATCAAAGGACAAATCTTCTTTCAAGAATTGAATGCAGTGATCTAAATGAGGACACTAGCCAAGGAAAACCTAGGGAAAGAAACTATCTTTGAGCTAGGACTTGCTATATCTCAAGATCCCATAAATTTGGAGGGCCTCTAGAGAAAACCCTAGCACAATTATGAACAAGAGATCAAAGTTTTTTATGGCTATAATGGGAGAAAATTGATGCCCTAGGTGACTTATTAAGGCTAGGCCTAGAAGGAGAAGGAGAGGTGAGAGAAATATTCTTTAAAAGTGATCACCTATGGAAGGATTAGTGCTATATCCTTTGGGAGAGATGGAGTCAAAGAGAGTTTAAAAGATTTACCCAATCAAGGAGGCCTTCAAGCAACTTCGCATGGAATTAGGGCATGAGAGCAGCTACTGAAGGTCTTTATACTTCGATATGCAATAATTGATGACTTATCAAGATACATTTAACAACAATAATCTCTAGAAACATTCACCCATTCATACATGGCCCACACAATGGTGCAATTTTACAAAAGATCAAAGTTTCCACAATTTCACATAGAAAAGCAACAAATTTCGGACTTGTATAGCAAAAATCGCAGCAACATTTCATGTGACAAAGTAAATACAAGAATAAGCATGAAAAGAATCACTTACATGTACAAATGAGTATATCCAATCATCAAATTAAGCCAATAATGAAGCTCCAAAACAAGAGAAATAGATCCAAACATCAAAATCCATCCATGCGATTGAAACTCATCCTCCAAAAGGGAATGCAAAATTCTCAAGTAGCTACTAAATCCCAATTCAAAAATGATGATGAGAGAAATGAATCACCTCTCATCTATTTATAAATGTCCAAAGGTCTATTTATACATGTGCAAAGGGGATTCAATTTTCCTATTTAACCTAATAATGCCCCTAATAATAAAATAATGTACAATAATGATGTGATTTGGTGACAAGCCCACCAAGATAGCTCAGTAATACAATGAAAATCCTCTTAAGAGGGAAAAATAATGGACATGATGAGTTGTTGGGCAATTGGAGAGGCCTAACGGAGTCGAAATGTGCCAAACTGAGAGAAGAAGCTCCAAAATATAGTGGACAAGGGGTTGGCACCCTTGTTTTCCAAGCATGTCACCTATGATGCTCACAAGTGGGTGTGGGGGGCCATTGACATCCTCATGGGTCTCCAAGTGGATCAATAATGCCTGTAAACCATCTGTAAGGACTAGGATGATGACATAATCCCTCCCTTTGTCTCTTGCAGTGAAACACATCCTCATTTTAACCTTGGAACATCTGCCAAGTGTATGGTGCAAGTGTGGAGTCGATCGGGCATAGTGAACCAGGTGCATCATCCTCTTCCAAAAGGTGGAACACGAGCAATCAACAAGTGGTGTTGGGGATCCATGAAGTACTTTCTGCTATGGTTGAGGCCCATGGCTCTCAACGCTCACCCTACAAGTGCTAGTGTGGCCCTTTGGAGGGCTAGTGTTGAGAAATCTAGGGCGTTGCAATTATGTGATTTCTCTTGTAATGATAACTGTTTGTGAATGCTTTTTACTTCTTAGATTATGATCTTCTTTTGTTTAGGTTATTGTAGTTTTCTTCTTCATCAAACAACTACCAATGCATAAACCATAAAGAGACGAGATAAACTATAGGTGATCAGCTAGGGCCAAAACCTCTCCTACTTAAGAGTAAAACCCAAACAAATTCTTCTTCTTGTAGAGACCTCAATTGATGAATACCAAGACCAAGACCCTTGACCTATTTTCCACCCCAAGACCAAGACACATAGCTTCCTCTTCTTCCTTGAGTCAACAATTCCTTGTTTCTTTCTCCTTCTCGGCTACCTTGCAGTGTTTTGGTTCCTAGGACAATTCTGCGACTTTCAGCGCTAATTCAAAAACCCTTCGCACATGTGGTTGACCAACTTTGACCCTTGATGATCTTTGCTCTAAAAGGAGACTTCTTCTTACCAATTTGGCTTAGGATCTTCCTTATTTCTCACCCAAGATCTGCGCTCCCACTATGACTGAAATATCTCGACCTTTTTCTGCAGTAGACAGTGTTGCAATCTCACAAGTGTGGAGGATATCATCCCTAAAAACAAACCCAAACAACTTTGCTCATCCTTCCTTGTTCTCACGGCTATGAGTCTCCTTACTTAGTGATTCTCGCACTTCCTATTGCAGACTTCTCCTTGATCGGAATTTTGTCTCTGAAATGAGTCTGGGCTACCCTACTTATAGTGGTTTGCCCATCAAATAAGCCGACCTGAATTGTGGGTGAGCTGACATTTCCTTTGGTGTAGATCCATTTCTCCATTTTGAAACCGACTTGAAGGAGATGCTTTAGCTTGGTCTTGGAGGGTCTTTTTATTCTTTTAATGACTCATACAGATATGTAACATGCCTAAGAAGGGTCCTTCATACATGACATTGACTCAATTTGACTTTATGACCAATCCTAAGGGCTCACTATGGGAGCCTTACCTAAAAATAAAATTCCTTGCTCATGAAACCCATGAGACAAACATTACAATAATAATTTTATTTTTCTTCTTTGCATCAATTACATAAAATCACAATTACACGTGGCATTATGAACACTGAACCTAGTCACACTTTTCTATACTTTCTCTTTACTAGGGTGGTATTCATTATGGTACTTTGTCATTCTCAATCTAAAAAATTCTCATAAGAAGAGTCAGATTGGTAACCCATCTATTTAGCATCATATTAACCAACATTGCCACATATAAATGCCTTGACTAACAACTTTATCTCTCCATAAGATCTGAGCACGATGCTGGCAAGACCAATGATGTATAGACACCCTCATCATTGTTTCTCTTGGAACATACCCCACCTGGGTTCTCAATTAGTGTTCCACCAGGACTATTCTTATCTTAGATTCCCAGTCCTCAAAGAATATAAGTCCTCTATGATTGCTCTTATCTTGGATTCCCTAACTCATCCTTAAAGAGCATCAGATGTCAGATGTTTACCCAATCCTCCATTCTATCTTCCTAAGTGAAGACAAGAATGATGCATCTATTTCTCCCTCTTAATTAGGGAGGACATACCTATTCCAATGAAGGAATGTACTCATTCCTACAAAAGGAATGTACCTAAGCTCCCTCTTGGCTTAGGAATTTGCTTCCAAGTTTCTACCAAGTAAGAAAATTGTTTCCAGGCTCCCTCTTAATTAGGGACCTACAATAACTCCTCAGGTGGAGATGATGGGACAACCAACTGCTTGAAGAATTCCTCTTCTCTTCTTTATTAAGGATTCTTTATGTTTTGGGACTTCTTTGTAGGGCACAAACCGTCCATCACTTTCATCCATGAGTCAGTGATATCATTGTTCCTTTCATTGGAAAGTGATCCATCAATTCCTATCTAGCTTCGTTCATGCCATGTTTCCTTAATGATCTTTCATCCTACTACATCGACATCATGGGTGGAAGATATCCATAGATCTTCCCTTGGCAGCCCTGCATAAGTCCATTTAGATATCATTAAAAAATAAAGGAATGAACATTAAATCAAATTTACCTTCGTGATGGTCTTTTATCATGACAACTTCTAGTTTGCGTCAACATCCTGCATACATATTAACACATCTCCAAAAGATATACATTGTCAAGGGCCTCTTTCTTTTTCAGACTTCATCAAAGTCTTCATATCTTTCATGGAGATATCGTAGTCAAATCTCTCAGTCCTCAGATATTGATTTCTTTTTTCCATAGTTGCATATTTCATGATCTCTTCCTTTCTTTCTTCACACATTTCCTTCCCAGGAAATTTCAATCAATATTCCTCCAATTATTGTCAACCACCTCATATTCCATATGAGGACATATTATGTTGATTTAGACAATGTGTGATCCATGCCTTCCTGCATCCTTGCAAAGGAGAAGATCCCTTTGTTTTGATCATGCTCTTGAGATAGAGCATTTATTCATGTTACCTGCAACCATATGACATGACTCTACAATATCGAATACAAGCATACATTCCTCATTTTTCTTTTAGGTCATCTTAGACTTCCTCCAACAACTTCCTTGATTGAAATAACTTTAGTCCCTTGATCTGCTTCACCTCTTTTTCATCATACCCTCATCCCATGAGTTTCACAAGTTGGAATTCCTGATGAAACCTTTGCTTCCTTTTTATTGCTGAACCTTCTAACGAAGATTCCAATAGAGGATCTTGAGTATCCTCTTCTAGCAGATGTTTCCTTTTGACAAATGTATGATGAACCTTGTACTAGATGACCTTTCTCTTTTTTTTCCCATAAGTACCACCTATGTTACTAATGAGGTTTCCAAGAGCTATATCCTTCCATGGGTGACTGCCATAGAGTTCAATTTCAACCATCTTTCGTGCTTCTCTATGATGATGTCACAAGCTCTTGCTTTCGATGCTTCTATGATGCCAGGATGCATCCCATCATTTTTCTTAGTGAATCTATGCCTTACAACAGAAGACTTGAGAACATGAACTTGAAATGAACTTAGGTGAGGAAGACTATCTCAGTGATAATAGAGATCTCTTACTTCCTCTTTCTTGGATTTCTTATTTTGAGCTTCCTCCACTTCTTTGATGATATGGGCTTTTTCTCTACCTCTTTTATTATTGTCCTTCTTGAGCTTAGGACAGTCTCTTTTGTAATGCCCATATTCTTGACATTCACAACATTGAATCTTAGCCATGTTCCTTCTCTTTTTCTGAGAACCAAATTTTCCAGACTTTCCTCTTCTCTTTGTCATAGCAACATATGCTTGATTTTGCTCACTGGTTCCCACATCACTTTTAGCCTTTAGCCTGGTTTCTTCAATCTTGCATAGTGACCATAGATCTTGGAATGGAGTAGCTTCTTTCTTCCAATAAATACTTGAAGTAAAGTTACCCCTTTCCTCTGTTAGTGCATTTAGTACTACAATGGTCATTTCCTTGTCAGGCATTACTTCTCCCATATCTTGAAATTGATCCCTTGTTTCGAATATCCTCATAAGGTATGAGGCTATACCCTCTTCCTTCAATATCCTTAGTTTTTAGAGTTCTTTCTATAGAGAGATAACTTCTCCTATAATGCTTATAGAGAACAACTCTACCAATTTGTCATATATTCTTTTGAGGTGTCAACTTTAGATACATATGGAATGAAGGGATCCTTGATGGAATCTATGAGAATCCTTTGAGCTCTCACTTCCCCTTTCATAAACTTTGCAAGTGCTTGAGCATCTTCTTTCACTGGTTTGGTGATAGATCCTTTGACATGTTCCATAACCTCATTTTCAATGAGATTTAGATCTGTCCTCCTTCCATGTAGGATAGTTTGAAGACCTAACCAATTTGTTGCTTTCCTTGCAAAGACATTTTGACAGACTCAAACATAAATATACTTACTTGAGAAGACGCTACTTGATGCCTCCTTGAATTTGATGATAGCAAAGATGATAGAGAACTTCTCCTTGATGAAGATAGATCTTTTCAAGAGTGATCCTCGATTCCACAAAGAAGGAGATCATTTTATATCTTTTGATGGTGATGTCCTTGTTGATGATGATCAATGATGACTTCTTGATGATGTCTTCAATGGAAAGGACCTTGCTTTAACGAGAGGGAGATCACCTTAGAATCTTGACAATAACGTCCTTGGTCTTGCTTCTCTAGAAGGGAACTTGATGTATAAGTCCTTCAACTTGAGTAGGGTCTTTGTGGTCTCTTGGGATGACTTGAGGATTCCAAGACTTCATGTTGGTGTATACTTTCTTCTTCGATCTAGGGCTTTGATACTTCTTTGAATATCTTGACTCTAAGATGATCTTCTTAGATTTTCTTTGATGTTCTTTGAGATTTGATCCTTGAGTGTCCCTTGATAACATGCCCTCCCTTGACTTTGTCACCTTAGCTCTGATACCATGTTGAGAAATCTAGGGCATTGCAATTATGTGATTTCCCTTGTAATGATAACTGTTTGTGAATGTTTTTTACTTCTTAGATTATGATCTTCTTTTGTTTAGGTTATTATAGTGCTCTTCTTCATCAAACAACTACCAATGCATAAACCATAAAGAGATAAGAGACACAGAATTATGGCGATCAACCAGGGCCAAAACCTCTCCTACTTGAGAGGAAAGCCCAAACGAATTCTTCTTCTTATAGATAATTCAATTGACGAATACCAAGACCAAGACCCTTAACCTATTTGCCACTCCAAGACCAAGACACAACTTCCTCCTCTTCCTTGAGTCAACGATAGTTAAACTCCTTATTTCTTCCTCCTTCTCGACTACCTTGCAATGTTTCGGTTCCTAGGACAGTTCTGCAACTTTTAGACCTAATTCGGAAACCCTTTGCACATGTGGTTGGCCGACTTTGACCCTTGGTGATCTTCATTCTAAAAGGAGACTTCTTCTTACCAATTCGGCTTAGGATCTTCCTTATTTCTCACCCAAGATTTTCCCTCACACTATGATTGAAATATCTCGACCTTTTTCTACAGTAGACAATCCCGCAATCTCGCACATGTGGAGGATATCAACCCTAAAAACAGACCCAACCAACTTCACTCTTCCTTCCTTCTCGTTGGCTATGAGACTTCTTATTTAGTGATTCTCACACTTCCTATTGCAGGCTTCTCCTTGAATGAAATTTTTGTTTCTGAAATGAGGATGAGCTACCCTATTTATAGTGGTTAGCCCATCAAATAAGTCGACCTGAACTGTGGGTGAGTCGACATGCCCTTTGGTGTAGATCCATTACTCGATCTTGAAGCCGACTTGAAGGAGATGCTTTACCTTGGTCTTGGAGGGCCCTTTTATTCTTTTAATGACTCATACAAATATGTAACATGCCCAAGAGGGGTCCTCCATACATGACATTGACTCAATTTGACTTTATGATCAATCCTAAGGCTCACAATGGGAGCCTTACCTAAAAATAATATTCCTTGCTCATAAAACCCATGAGACAAGCATTACAATAATAATTTTATTTTTCTTCGTTGTATCAATTACATAAAATCACAATTACACGTCATTATGAAGACCGAACCTAGTTACACTTTTCAACAACTAGGACTTTGTATAGGGAGACCAAGCCACAAACTGAGACCCACTGTAATGACCAAAAGTTGTATATGCAACAGAAATATTAAAATACTTCGTAGACAAACACATCCATCGTAGGACAGTAATTATAAATTGTATATTGTATAAAGAATTGATATAAGATGATTACAAATGAAAATGATGGTCCTATATATATAGCCAGGTAAGTACCCTTTCATGAACATGCATGTCTGTAGAGACATGCCTCTTTGTTTAACTAATTATTATTTAGTTACATATTATTATGATTATTATTTATTATCTATTTTTATATTTATATTTATTATTATTTCGATATGAATTTATATTCATAACATTGCCTCTCCCTTCAAGAAGCTTTGTCCTCAAAGCTTATTGAGAACATATTTTCGTCTATGAACTTTCATCTTCATTGATAGAAGACGAAATGATACTCTGAGTGACAGACAAAATTGTCGTACTGAAAACAGATCAGACCATCCTAGATTAATCTTCTGGGGTATCTTCTGATCGTTGGAGATGTATGGTGAATAGTTATCGTATGACTGGATTATGCAAACTTCAGTATTCCTGGAAACATAAATTTGTCGTTTATTTTTTGAGTGATACTGGTACGTAGCTTGATTGGAAAGTCTGCTCTTGTGATTCCGATGTCGATACATAGCTCCTTTGGTTTGGCTTTCCCTTATCATAATAGTGGTTGATTCACGATTTTCTTCAAGCGCTGTTGTTGTTGAGTTGGCCACTGAATCATCATTTGGAATGTCCATCGTTTGAATTGCAACTTCCGCATATGTTTTAACTTCTCTAGATTCCTCTTCTTCCATACTAGTGATATTCACCAGGCTAGTATTTATTCCTTTATTTTCAACTTGGATTGAAACGACTGGTGACTTCAATTCTATCATTTTTAAATTTGTTTATCTGTGTAAGTAGGGTTTGGTTATGATTCCTTAGACGTACAAGTTCATCCTTTTTTGAATTGTAGACTTTATTCTTAGTAGCTTCATCATCTTTTGAACTTTTGATTTGTTCTAATAATGTTTGGTTAATGCTCTTTAAACATAAATTTTCTTCTTCTTGTTCTAATAAATGCTTTCTGAGTTCCTTTTTTGCAGCATTAGCTTTCTTGACTTGTTCGAGTATTTTCTCATGGTGATTTTTGAGGTGCGAAATTTCTTTGTTTTTACTGCAGATGACTTCTTCTAACTCTTTTTGTGTCTTTGATATAGTTTTTTTATTATCTTGAAACATCAATCCTGAAATATCCTTAAAGTCTTATGAAGAAGATGTTATTGATTTTTATTTACTTGTTATGTCTCGAAATGTGACCATCTTCCCCTTATAAGGAAACGTCAAAATTTGTTTCTCTATGTTTAACATGAATGTACTCCAATCCTTAAACCAAGGTTGACCGAGAATGATGTCAATCTTTCTATTATCCATAGTTACAACACAAAATTGAAATATATACTCATAATGATCTACTGTCACTTGTAAATCACTAATTTTATACTCTTTTTGGCCAAAAATATTTTTCCTTTCACCAATGCTTGACTCTAAAATTAATAGCCGATTTGCCAAATGAATGTTGATGTAATTTTTATCGTTTCTTGTACTAATAACAATATTAATTTCTTTTCCTTGGATACTTCTTTTTAATGTAATTAATTTGTGATCCATAACTGAAAGACCGTTGTAGGAAAATTTCCCTTCCTTCATCATTTTCGAATTGGACTCCATTTTGCCTTTTTCAAAATGAAATTAGGGGTTTTGAAGATAACCCCGTCTTAATCTCTATAATAAAATATTATTATTTTCTTCTTTTATGACTTCCAAAACCTTGTACATGTATATAAACTTTATATCCCCCTTATATAATATTCTTTTTTTAAATACATATCAATATCAATTTAATTTTTAAAATTTATAATAGAATTAAATTAATGCAATTTATAGTTTAAATATATATAATCATATGTAGTAATTAAATATATGTATATATAACTTATAACTAAATGGAATAAACTAACCACGGATTATAGAAAATGGTGGGGTACTAACACGGGTTCACGAGGAGATCACATCTATCGGAAAAAACGTGACTCGGGGGACATAGAACGCCAGATAGTGAGCGTGTTGGGTCCCTATAATACTAGTGATTACCCCATTACTATTGTAGTTATACCCCTTATTAATATTGTTGTGCCCCTATTGCCCCCATATTGTTAT
>APFE030454319.1:0-12029 GCA_000404065.3 Pinus taeda | reverse complement strand
AAGAATTGTTCATTTATGTAATGTAAAGGAGGTTGCCCCCTCGAAGAGGCTGAATTCTAAGGCGTTGATCTATCTTTTCTATCTTTTCTTGAGCTGGTTTCATAACAGAGCGGGTGAGGCTTGGATAGGCACCATCTACAACAGAATTAGATCACAGCAGGGTTATGACGACGAACACTGTGAAGTGATGATTTGGATGGAGAGAATGGTTGACGGATAGGCGGTCAATAGATCACACAAGAGGACTAGTCGATGGAGAATAGTGACGTGGGGAGGGACATCAGACAAGGCAGGACGTGAGAACGACAGTGCGTGGGACGACGAAAGTGGCAGAGTGGACGGGATGATGGAGGTATAGACGAACAAATGCAACGGGTGGAGTGGAAAAGGCTGTCTAGTGGAGCAGAGAAGCTTGTAGGCTCGACGATGAATTTGCAGCGATGGTTGTGAAGGTTTGTTAGCGAAGAGCGGTGGTGGCTGTGGTGGGCACTCTTACTTGATGATGGTGCTGGTCTCTGCCCGAGCTGTGGATGGTGATGATGGTCTTCTGTAGTGAAGTGGCTACCAACAACGACGACGAAATGATGGCTCCAATGAATCGCTTGTGATGTTTGGATAGTGATATCTATTGGAAATGATTGGTCAGTGCCAACATCGGCAAAGGCAACAAGAGTTGCAGCTCACTTCGTCGAGGACGTGACTTCACGACAGCTGCAACTTCACACACTTGCGACTATCTGATGCGAGATATGTTCACACAACGTGGCTCCTCCATCTTTGATCATAAACAATTATTTTTCTCTATAGACTGCGGTTGCACTTCTCTGATAATCAAGCTGTTTGCAAGTTTTGGATTGAATTAATTTTTAATATATATATATTTTTAAATAATAATATTTTTTTTTGTTTTTTTTTGTTTTTTTATTTTTATTTAATATCCCTTTTTTTTATTCTAATTATAATATATATATATAATATATTATATTATTATATATATATATATATATATTTATTTTTATTTATTTATTATTATTTTCTTCCGTTTTTTTGTTCTATAATTTTTATTTTTTATTTTTTCTTTATGGCCAAAGGCCTAGTAGCAAAACTGCTAGAATGGAGAACCTCCGAGTTTGTAGTGAAACACTTGAATTTTGATGACAACAATGTTGACGAAGTTTGATGGCCAAAAGTCAGGATTAGACATGGCTCCGATACCAATGTAACAACCAAAATTCATATACGCAACAAAAATATTAAAATATTTCATAGACAAAAACATCCATCGTAGGACAGTAATTGTAAATTGTATATTGTATAAAGAATTGATATAGGATGATTACAAATGAGAATGAGGATCTTGTATATATAGCCATGTAAGTACCGTTTCACAAACATGCATGTTTGTAGAGACATGCCTCTTTGTTTAACTAATTATTATTTAATTACATATTATTATGATTATTATTTATTATCTGTTTTTATATTTATATTTATTATTATTTCTAAATGAATTTATATTCATAACACTCACCTGTAATCCTGCGTAAAATCCAATGCATCCCCTTTCCCTCCAATACAACAAATCATTAGAATAATCAAGTAAAAGAGCTTACAAGTCATGGAACTGATGGGGTATTTCATGTTGGCATGCCCTTCCATAGTGGGTTTTGGCATGTACAAGTGTATCCAAGCTCAATAAGGGGGTTAATCAAGGACCCTATTAGGTGGTTTCAACCTTTAAAGGGGGTGACATGTCCATGGTACTTCTATCAAGTGGTAGGTGGAAAATGATATGGTAGGCCACATGCAATGGTATAAGGGTAGCTATAATAAGAGGAGCCCACATCTAGGTATATGAGTGTAGGAGGGAGAAAATCGTGGTTCATAAGTTACCCTGACCTTTTTTTCTACCCTTCTTGATATGTCTTTTTCCTTTTATTGATTTTACTTCATAACTGCTTGGGGCTCCAGGGGATGAGAGCATGATGTATAAGATGAAGCAGTAAGCACCCCCTTTTGAGGTGAGACATTTCATTGCTCACCAGGGGTTGGGACAATCATGGGTTCCTTAATGTGGAGGGGGCTCATCTAGGGCCCATAGAAATGTGGGTGGTGGCCATAAATAAGGGGTACACCTCATGTTTGACTTTTGTCCACGTGCTAAATTTGTGTCCCAATGATCTTTTGCTTTTTGTGGTACATTTCCTAGGGAGAGGCCAAATTATGCTTCTTCTTTTCTTTTTAGTTACATCAACCTCCAGGGCATCGTTCTAGGCCCGACCCAAGTGTTTGGACAAGGGGAGGGGGAGGCGAACCCTATGTGGACCCAAATGGGAAAAATGATGAATGGGGTTAATATGCGCAGAAGGGAGTGATGTATATGTTGTCGGGAAGCGGGACTATGCAACCAAAATCAGGATTTCCCATGTAGTGCCAACCCTAGCTAATGACCAGTAATGGAGTTCCCACGGGACTAGGATACAAGGGTAACCATCAAATTGGGCGGAGGAGACAAGAGTACAAACCTACCCACTCTTTTCGCTGAATCCCCCCACTAATCCATGTCCCAAAGTGTCCATGATAAGTAAGAAAAAATACTCAACTATACCAATGAAAAGCCATACCTTCAAGGTCGGGAGGCCCACCGTCAAACATACAATCATAATAGATGGGCGAGGGACCACATGGCTGGCTTAGGTGGTGGAGATATTGGCACATGGAGCTATCTGGTGATTGCATGGGGTCATTGGCTATCGGTTGAGGACCATCTAAGAGGAAAAATTCTCTCCTATACATACTACCCACAGGTGGTGGGTAACATTTGGCTCCAACTGGGACATGAGCTCGCGGGAAAGTGCACGAAACTATTCAATCAGGAGGTCATGAGAACACCAACAATCTCTTGGTACCACATACCTGTTACCTACACATATCAAAGACCAAGCACACAAGGCAACATGTTTTTGTGGTGTCTTGTGATCACCCATGCTTAGTATTAGGCCATAGAATCAATGAGAAAGTAAATTTATTTTCCATGCAATTTTAATCTAAATGCATCTAATCTATTATGATAATATGATATGATGTTAGTTCTAATGAGAAAATCAACAATGCATCCCACGCTAACATGCATATGATACAAAGCTAATGCTAAGTGTAATCATAAAGCCAGTGCAACCAACATATCATCAAATCAATATAAACATGTCTACCTATATGATTACTCATGTAGAAAATCCCAAAGCAAATGTGGACACAATCACATGGAGGATGATGCACGTGGGAGGAGGGGAAATATGATATCCATTTAGTGTAATAAGCAATCCTAGGAGGAGGCAAATAAATCAATCTAGAAGGGTGGAGCTTCTCTTCTAGGTACAAAATGTAAGAATGATCGATCAAACTCAAGAACTCCCTATCACAACCCTATCTAGAAGTGTGGAGCTTCTCTTCTAGGTACAAAATGTAAGAATGATCGATCAAACTCAAGAACTCCCTATCACAACCCTATCTAGAAGTGTGGAGCTTCTCTTCTAGGTACAAAATGTAAGAATGATCGATCAAACTCAAGAACTCCCTATCACAACCCTATCTAGAAGTGTGGAGCTTCTCTTCTAGGTACAAAATGTAAGAATGATCGATCAAACTCAAGAACTCCCTATCACAACCCTATCTAGAAGTGTGGAGCTTCTCTTCTAGGTACAAAATGTAAGAATGATCGATCAAACTCAAGAACTCCCTATCACAACCCTATCTAGAAGTGTGGAGCTTCTCTTCTAGGTACAAAATGTAAGAATGATCGATCAAACTCAAGAACTCCCTATCACAACCCTATCTAGAAGTGTGGAGCTTCTCTTCTAGGTACAAAATGTAAGAATGATCGATCAAACTCAAGAACTCCCTATCACAACCCTTTTGTGTAATGTTATGCCTCATGGATGCCACGGGGTTATGATGGGGAGGAAAAGGGGACTCAGGACTGAAGAGGACCACAAATTGGTTGCTCAATGGAATAACTATATTCACAATCCCAAGGGTATGAGGGGGAAGGAGGGATGCTTCTAGTGGATGGTTCTTCCTCAACATCATAACTAAGAGGGGAAGGGGGTCATCAATGATGGTAATGATGTGAGAATGGGCAAGGTGCGAGATCATGGGTAATGCAACTATGCTATTGGGATTTCGGAGAAGGCATGGAAAAACAAGGCCTTTATCAATGTGAGCTAGGATGGATCTTGTTAAGTCCAGTCGAATTTTGCTATATGTTTGAAGACCAAGATGGTCCTAGGTAGCAAAATTGTTCTCGACATGTGCAGAAGTTGACTATCCCAGATGCTTGCGAAATCAACGCCAAGTCGAAGAGCTCAACGCACTAATTCCAGTGGTATCTTCAGTTTCACATTTGGCCTCCGTATGAGGGAGAAAACGCATGTTGAAGTTTCTCCTACAACCAGAGGAAAATTCAAAATCACCACAAGTCAAAGTCAAACATAGATGTTGGTCAAAGCTCAAGGTTCCAGTTTACATTGTAGCAAGCCCAGATTCCACTAGGTTTCTAGGAGATTCGAATTGTCAACCTCCAACACTGTCTTACAACACATTGCCAACATGCCAACTACGGTTTCTTTGCAATGGCAGGGCACATTGATGATTAAATGTGCTAGGCATAACACAAGGGGTAAGTTAAAACTTTATATATGATAGACATTGCCACAACGGAACCGTTGAGTATTCTATAACTGTCATCCACGAGTTCACATATTGCGAGTCAAGTAAGGTTACCGCCACCGAACCACTGGTTTAGTGTGTAGACACGGCACAATTGGAAACATAGTCGGCACAACGAATGTATTATCCGTCAGAAATGTAACGTGCCACGATGAGTCATCACGGGAGTTGGCACAGCGAACGTATTATCCACCGAAAATGTGACATGCCACAATGAGTCAGCATGGGAGTTGGCACGGAAGGCGTAGAGCATTATGTGGCAACAGAGCATTTCCATAGGGCGTTGAAGTTGTTGGAGATTATGGCACAAAATAGGATGTGAAACGTCAACACCAAATCTGTCGGGGAGCGGTTCAACGACATGCCATAATATGCAGCTTGTCAACACTAATCCGTCGGAGAGCACGGTTGGCGCAGTGTTGTTATGGCACGATGGCATCAGATATGGCGTGGAGTTGGGTACGTCACATGCCATCAGACATATTTTGTATGAACCGCCAAACAATAGCATTAAAGTTATATGCTATATATGTATTGTCATTATGTTATATGATTCTGCGCCAACGTATTAAAACCAACCACACCATATATACAAAGTTTGTTGTATCGTTGTGTAACGTTGGAAAACCACCACATGCGCCAAATTTATGTTTGATACAACCATTCAATAACTTTGGATAGGGTTTAGTACCGCGGTCCAATGAATTAACAAAACATATGATATGTAATTGTAATTGCGCTATTTCGATTTAGTTCGAATAGTCAAAATTATAATATTGTTATAACAAAAACTCTACTCTTAGAGTTATGAAATGTTCTAAAAAGAGGTCATAACACCATTCAAACACAAGCCATTTAGAGGCAAGTCAAGCAAAGCGAGAGTGGTGTTGCAGTCCAGTTTTTCTGAGCTAGAAGGTGTGGAGCCACTGCACCATCCGAGAGTTGTGCAACTTGGAGTTTTTGGTCAAGTTAGTTTTTGGGCTTTTTAGAGACATACAGAAGCCAAATTGGACACTAAAGAGCCGAAACGGGGGTTTTGGCACATTCCGAACTCAACGACAGTACTTGTTTGTTATGAAACCAGCTCACAAAAAGATAGAAAAGATATATAAACACCTTATAAATAAGCCTCTTCAAGGGGGGCAACTTCCTTTACATTACACAAATGAACAATTCTTGGATGATACAAATGACAAGACCTCCTTTCTATATATACAAGTCTAAGGGGTCATAATATAATCAGAGCCGACATAACAATAATAATGTAAGGGTTAAATTATAACAATAGTGGGCTTCTATGGGGCACAACAATAACAATATGGGGACTATATGGGCACAACAATATAATAAGGGGGTTGTACTAATAACAATAAGGGGTTACACTAGTAGTATAGGGACCTAACATGTCTCTTTCCTTCAAAAAGTGTGGTCCTCAACACTTGAGTAGTTTTTTATGCTTCTGTATAAATTATTGTCCTCCCGTGTGGAATCTTCAGCGGGTAAGTTCTTCCACTTGATGAGATACTCTAAAATTGATCTATTTTGCAGCTGTTGATTTCTCGGTTCTGTGACTACTTCAGTTTCCAATATGATTTTACCTTCCTTGTCAAGTTGTTGCAATACTATTTGAACTAGGATCTTCTGCAACTTTTGAATGAGTTCCCACTCCTTTAGGCATATGGATATCTGTAAGGCCTCATGTTTGGAGGAACACTTCCTAGAATCAAATGAATAGCATGATCATGATCACGAGTAGGTGGGAGGCCTTTGGGAGTCTCAAATACCTTGGAATGATTGTCCAAAACGTTTTGAAAATCTAGAGAAATACATGATTTCGATGTGGGATCCTCTAGTGAACATAATTGTGCAATTACGCCCCATTGTTTTTTATTTAGAAGCTTTGTCATGATGTTAGAGTTGATTATCTTTCTCAGTTTCCCTTCGATACCCCTCAATTCAACGTCCTTTCCTTCCCAAAAAAATTTCAAGAAAAGTTCTTGTAAATTAAAAGCTATCATACCCAAAGATTGTAGCCATTGGACTCCTAGTAAAACATCAGCGCCACCCATTGGAATTGAAAGCATTGGGCTATTCAATACATATTCTCCCATGGATAGCTTGATATTATGGCACTTTCCAGAGCAATTTATGGTGTCCACTTTCAACCATCACTTGACACTCTAGTGCTGGATATAGAAAGCAATTCAATTCCTTGGCTATCTTACAATGAATAAAATTATGGGTACTGCCCAAATCAATCAACACTATTACCTTTTTCTTCTTAATATGTCCTATCTTGATAGTTTGAGGAGTGGTAACTTTTTCCAATGCATTACAAGATATGGTCAGATTCATTTCTTGATGCTCGATGTGATCTTTCACTTGTTGAACATTTTCTTCTTGATATGTCCTTCTATATTGATATTTTGAGGAGTGGTAATTCCGGCTGATGCATTATAAGATATGGTCGGATTCATTTTTTCTCTCTCAATGTGATCTTTCACTTCTTGAACCTTTTTCTTCTTGATATGTCCTTCTATCTTGAGAGTTTGAGGAGTGGTAATTCTTTCCAATGCTTTACAAGATATGGTTGAATTCATTTCTTCTTTCTCTGGGGTGGGTCCTTGGTGTATACCCTCTTCTTTTGATGTTTCTTGATCTTTTTCTTCCTCCTCTTCATAATCTATGTAAAATATTTTCTTCTCAGCACACTTATGACCTTTAGTGTATTTGCTATCACAATTGTAACAAAGTCGTTTTTCTCTTTTTTCTTCCAATTGTGGTGTAAACCTTGTAGGTTGTGGAAGGCTAGGAGAAAAAACACTTCCATAATTATCGTTGTGAGTGGTGAGATTCCTTGTTTCCATAATTTCGCTTTCAATTTTTCTTGCCAACTTGAAGGCCTTTTCCAATGAATCAGGTTCCCAAAGACGAACCTCGTGTTGAATGTTATCCTTTAAAGTCCCTATGAAGACATCAACCATTTTCTTTTCTGGAATATCATTTACCCTTATATTCAACTTTTGGAAGTTCTCAATGTGCTCTGCCATTGAACCCTTTTGTTTGAGATTGATCAATTGGC
Organism: Pinus taeda; assembly: GCA_000404065.3. NCBI lineage: Eukaryota > Viridiplantae > Streptophyta > Pinopsida > Pinales > Pinaceae > Pinus > Pinus taeda. The sequence continues at coordinate 4,219 of APFE030454319.1, read as the reverse complement.
TCAAGAAGGTGTTTCTCTTTGTACCCTCATAATGTGTTATCATTTCCTCCATGAAAATTGACCATGTGACAAGTGGTTTACGAGAACAAAGACCTTTATACCATAAAAATTGATTTGGTTCTAAATAATTAGATGCAATACGTACCTTTTGTAATAGTGGAACACCATGTAGATCAAAATATTTCTCCATTTGTAGTATCTAATTTACTGGATCCTTGCCATCAAACTTCTTCATCTCGCTTTTTCTTGATTTTGAGAGCTAGATCTTGAAATGACTGTAACTCTATACTTTCAGATCTTTAATTTCTGAAATTACGACCTGTAGTAGCCCTCTACGTCCTCCTTCTAAAGCCACCAGTTTGATCGAAATTGGATTCTTTAAGAAAGAATCATACACAATCGCTCAAGATGACCTAATTATATACCTTTTCAGAAAAACGAACTTGTATGAAGTGCCACGTGTCATTGGTTCCTCCTTAGGTTCTGCAAATTATACCCAAATAAGACACATTTCGTCATATTTCTGTACCTTACAAAATTTCAATATGATGCTCAGAGAGAAAGTTATGACGATTTTCCCAAGGTCAACAGTTTAGTATGTAATTCGAGAGTCTGCAAAAACCCTAACTTTTTGTTGATGCCTCTAAAATCGCTGCAACAACATTGGGGGATAACCACCCAGTCCGGACCTTAGTGCAGCTCCTTTTCCGTTTGGAATGGTGGCTCCGACTGGATATAACGGGACCAATTTCCCGATAATGAATAAAAGGGTTGGATGAGTGATGAGTTGTCTGTTCTAATGATAGGCGAATAACTTAATGTATCAACAAAAATACGAAAACTAATACTAATCCCGGGAACAACTATTCATTTGAAATGCAGTGTTTAATATTCTTTGTCTATTAACAGGCATATAGATGACTCTGTAAAATAAACATAGATATTCAATCATTTAAAGATTACTTCATCTAAATAGTTAAACAAAGCGATTAACACGAAATTACTGCATTCACCATTTATATCATCGATACATATATGATTGGAAGGAAAGCATGCTATAAACAACCAATAGCGGGATGCATAAAGGATGTTGTTAAAACACATATATATAAGCGATAATAGCAAGAGCGATCAAATGACAATTCATATAACAAGAATGAGTACAAACATAGATAATAGTACCATATGAGCTGCTAATCAATCCCAATATAAATCGCTATTTGAGATTCTTCCTTCAACGCAGAAATGTTTTCAAACAAAGACAGTAGTGCACATTTGTATAAAAACCTTCCTTATCAAAATCAAAATAATTGGTCCAGTTTCATAAAAGAATATCCCTGAAGTACAATAGTGCAACTTCAGGGTTTAAGTCATATACAAAACTTTACGACCCTTTCTAAATGCATGAAAGGGTCTATAAATACTACTAAGCTAAAAAATCTATGAAACAAAATCCTACTAAATTGGCATCAATTAGTGCTATCTATCTTCTTGGGGGCGATCTGGTAGTCGGCGATGTGAATCATGACTCAGGCTGCTTGCCTTTAAACCTGAGCTGGCTTATCGCAAGCATTGGCTCCACTTCGGGTGGTCTGTTGAGGCGCAAGCTAAGAGTTGGGCAGTGAAGGTGGCATCCTGAATATCGGGTATGATATACCCGATAGCATCTGTGAGGCATTTGAGGGCGGCTCTCTGGCTGTGCGGCTTCACTAAGAAGAACCAATAGCCATCCCATGTCAAACTGTTGATTCCCGCAATTAACCTTCCATTTTTCTCCAGCTCTGGGTAGCATGAATGCTCCAACATCTTTGTTGCTGTTAATTGGCCTGGGGTACATTGAGAAATCATGTTAGACAAGTAAATAGTATTATTTACCAATTCAACCAAATTACTAGTGGTTGCCTTGCATCTTAAAATCGCTCTTTCTTCCTTCATTAACTGAGATTTTCATTCTCTGAATAATATTTCTTTGTGTGATTCCAGAATTCTTGGTAGGTTAGCTGCCTGTCCCTAATCGGAATCTTGCCATTCCAGAAAATTTGTCAATGTTTCTTCGGCCTGATCCAAATCTATCCTTGCCTTTTCTACTTTTTCGCTTATGGATGCCACTAAGTCGCACAATGGTTCTACCTGGGTGATTTGCTGACACAAGAGCTTCATTTGATTTATCAATGCTTTGTTTAATTGAAATGCCTCTGCTTTAAACTCATCTACCTGCGGGAGCTTTTTCGTTTGCTCATCTTTGGATTTTAGCATTTCCTCAGTTGATGTTTTTAGTTGCGCCAATGTTGCCGATAGCTCCTTTTGCTTTTGGACTGCGCTATCGTCAATCCTCTGTTTTTCTTCCTGCAATTGCTTAGTCAGCTGATTTTTTATTTGTTGTTGTACTAGCAATTGTTGTTCTGCCTGTTTTTCCTTCTGCTACGCTTCCGATAATTGTGCCTGTAGCGAAAAGATGTCATGATCTTTTGTCTTTAATAAGCTGCTCACCTCCGATGCTTTATCTATTGTCGACGCTGAATAAGCTCCAACATATTGCGATAGCTTTGTCAAGTCATCGGAGGGGTCAATTTCTTCTTTCCATACCACATTGCCCGTTACTGTTAGTTCTGGGAATAAAGAAGGTTGATCAGTCCTTCTCCTCTTCCTTTGTCATTTCACTACAGCTTTATGCTTAGGGCTATAGAAGACATCCAAGGGAGGAATCTCTTCTATCTGCAAAATGATTTCGCCCGATGGATCCTTTGGAATTATTTCCGCTTCCTTTAATTTGGGTGGGTCGTTGGTTTCACCTGAAACCTGCTTTGATGTTGCTTCCTGTGTGTTGCCTTCTTTTGTAATCTCGTCACCCTTAGAGCATTCTAGATTGCCGATGATCGAATTAAATTGCTGCCATTCCTGGAGCAATTTTGGATCAATCTGTGTATCTTCATTTACTTTTGAACTGCTCTGTTCTTGCATTTTCGCCTGGGTCTCTTCTTGTCTCTGCTCATGCACTTCCTCCTGCTGCTTTGATGTAATAGGAGGTTCTTTATCAAGTCACTGCTCAGGCTCGCTTGATTCTGTTGTTGGAGTAGTCGCTAACAGGTCTAGAGGCAGAGTTTGCAACCTCTGCTCTCTAAGTCTGTTGAATTTGACCAGCCCCTCATCGTTGTATTCGAGTATGGCGAGCGATTTAACTTGATACAGCGACTCGGCCGATGCGAACAAGTCCTCAAATCTGTCTTCTTTATGCTCGAATTTGACCAATTTGGCCTGGTCGAGTGCATTGTAGGCGACTTTATTCGGATCGAATCGCCTGCTCGGTAGAGTCGCCAGGGTCAGTGAATTTATTTTCTCAGCTTCTTTCTCTACATGTTTGAGATCATGCAGAGTGTAGATACCAATTCTCAAAGGGAAAGAGGGCCAGACGTGCTTCTTTACTTTCTTCAGAGTTTGTGTAACCCCATTGGCATTGATCTGATAGGCTATTTCCCTGGCCAGTAGTTTATCAGGGATGTATAGAGGAAGGACGTGGGGCTTGGCTTGACTGCCAAAAACTCTGATATAGGTGAACTTTTCCTCCCCAAACCAACTCCCTATGGAAGTTAAATCCACCCCTGCTTGGTAGGAAATCTTAGGGGCAGGCTTATTGACAATGGAATAATGAATAGGCAACATGAAACCGTTACAGATTTGATACAAATGGTGTTTGTAGTTGGTCTTCCACAACTTTTGATGGTATATGTGGATGGGTGCGGGGTCTTGCGACATCCACCTCCATTCGAGCACAGGAAATTCAAAATTAAAACACAAAACATCTAATACATAGGCACTGTAGTAAAATGGGGGAATGAACCTCTCAGTGACGTGAGAGTTGAATCTGAAATTAAGAATTGCAGTTGCTAACTTATCAGATAGTATATCTGCCCAATCCATTATTTCGCCACTACATGCCGCCTCCATTAAGGGGACCATTTCTATGGTAAAACTGGCGGAATCATGTAAACCCCATAGTCTGCACATCATAATCCCAGCATAGCAATAAGGAGAGCATAGAAAATCGACCGAGTACTTACCCGAAGATTCGTGCTTGTGCTTTGCTGGATTTTGTCTCCAACCTCGAATGGGTTCGGACTCAGTCGATTAGCTCCTATTTTGATATTGATAACCTCCTTGGGACCAATTTGAAAATCTAAAAAGATTTACAATATTTATAAACTTTTGAATGCAATTATAT
>APFE030454312.1:68843-102115 GCA_000404065.3 Pinus taeda | reverse complement strand
GCAAGAGGAGAGCATACTTTGATAGGTTATTAACTTCTTTCCTTGAAATCTTATGTTTTTTTTTTTTTTTTTAAGAATATGGCTACTTAATTTCACTTCCCCGGCAACGGCGCCAAAATGTTTGGTCAATTTAGTATTCCTAAATTGATATCATTAATTGTCAACCCGGGGCTCGTAAGCTGATGAAGTGAAGGTGTACTATATGTACTTAAGTAACCTCTTAGAGCTTTTGTCGTTTTGGGGGGTGTTGTTTGTGATTAATTTATCTTCCTAAGATGGATTGGTGTATTTATAAACAAATGAGTGATGGTGTGTGTGGAGTGAATTCTAGATGAGTGAGGGTGTGTGATTAGTGGTTTCTAACTACTCGCTGAAAAGGGAAAACTTGAAGGAAATAAATGAATTAAAATGAACTTGAAAGCAAAGAACCACTTTCTAGTAGTATTAGACACCATTCATATTGCTGCAAATAAAAAGAAAATCACTTAAAAGACCAATGATAATGTTTATCTCTTCCTAACTCTCTGCCTCTAACACATAGTACTGTGTAAGACACGATTAAGAAGTAGCTAAAAGTAAGTCTAATAAATGATAAAAATGAGAAAATCTACTTTAAATACTAGTGATAATATTTTGCTCTTTCTAACTCTCTGCCTCTATCACATAGTACTATGTAAAGCACGATTAGAAAGTAGCTAAGGATTAGTCTAGAAAGCACCCAAAGCCAGCTGCAAGTGATTAGTATTCTGATCTCTAAAAGATAAACAATTTATAGTAAGAGATCATTCAAATGTTAGCAGACAGTTTCGAGAAATAAAACTAAAAACTAGTTATGGAAATGAAGTAAAAGACAGCAACTTTGAATCTGTCAACTGAAACTACCACTAGATACAAAGCAAACACATAAACACACAAATAATCCCGGGTCAAAAACCTGCAAAAGAGCAATACTGATCAGCTTAAGAAAAGGATTCAAAATGACTTAAAATGAAGTGAATTATGTTGTACATACGTCAAGAAAAGGAAATGCTGAACATGAAAATACTATACAAGGCTAATATGAACAGGGGCCCTCCATTCACATAACCCAAAGAAGACTCAAAGTGTTGAAAGCTCCAAAACAACACTGCTTCTATTACTCCATGTGCAGAAATTCACAGTCAAGAGTGCTAGAACAGCACTATAAAAACAGAGTCTTGGGAATGCTCAAAAATTACAACAAGTTCATAAAAATACAGCAAGTAAAAATTAACATAAGCGTACGCAGACGCAAGTATTTATAGGCATCTGAAGGATAGCCTATGCGTGCTGCTAAAACTGAAAATAAACAAACTGTCATGCATAATAAAAGCTGCAATAACACGTCATGAGCTTGCGTGGGTGAGCTGGAGGTCCTGGTCGTCATGGGCATTGAATCCAGAGTTGGATTATGTCCCCCACATCCTGCGTAACACGGGCAAGTCACCGTTTGAGTTGACGTGACCAACAGCTTACACATCACATTAAGCTGCCTCGTTGACCGGATCTTGCCCCGTTTGACCGGAGGTACGATGACGTGGCATATTGAACAAATGGCACAGAACCTCGAGCACCTTGATACCTAAGTGACCATGTGGCTCGTTTGGCGAAATGGCACGTGGAACCTTGAGAACAACCAAAAGGCTGCGGAATCTCCAGATGGCTGCGGAATCATCAGATAGTTGCGGAATCGGCAGAGAGCTATGGAATGCCTGTAAATATGTCAAAATCTAAACAAAACAGTCACACATTAGCAAAGCTCACTTGATCATGCTTAATGACATCTAATGTAATGATTTGGGTGATTTTATATGGAAAGTGAGGTGAAAGAGAGAGATAGGTGATGAAAAACAGTAGGTAATAGTAGATGATGAGGTGTAGGTTAGAGGCTCTACAACATCTTTGAAGGCATCATAAACCTTTTGAGCAACATCGTCCCAATGTAAGGGAACCCCTTTCTTTAACAAGCGAGTAAATCCTCTAGTCAATTCAGATTATTTGGGAATGAACCTCCAAAGAAAGTTAGCCTTCCCTTGGAGTCGTTGAAGCTGAAGTAGGGAAGAAGGAGTAGGTAGATCGATGATTACATGGACTTTTAATGGGTCAATAGGAATTCCATGTTTTAATACAAAAAAAAATGAGAAGTCGACTGAAACTTACACAGAAACCACATTTATGTGGACTGAGTCGAATGTTATAATTTCTACATCATACAAATATGGTCGTAAGATGCATTGGGTGATCAATCTGATGTTTTGAGTGAGCAGGAAAATCATCCAAATATGGTTGCACAATATGTTTGATGTCATGGAAGGCATAATTCATTGCCCTTTGAAACATAGCCCCAACATTCTTCAATTCGAAAGGGAGCTTCCGATACACAGATGTGCCCCAAGGACAAATAAATGCAATCTTATAATGGTCCATCAGAAGAATGTTCATCTAATTGTAAACAATGAAAATATCTCACATCTATCACAATCATCAACAATTTGGTCGATGAACAGGGTGGGATAATTGTCCTTCAAACAAGCATGATTATTGTCCCGATAATCGATGCACACACGGATTGTCGCTTGTTTCTTCACGACAGGAACATTGTTTGACATCCAATCAGTTAAAGTTACTGGGCAGATGAAAGTCCTGTATAGAAGTTTTTCAACTTCGGCTTTAATAGCGGTAGCCTTGTTGGGATGGACTAGGTGGAGGAACTGCCGAAATAGTTTAACATTAGGATACATCTTAATTTCATGCACAATGATTGTTGAATCGATATTTTTCATATCTTCGTAAGACCAGGTGAAAACATATCTAAACTCTTGGAATAAGGCTTTATAGGTCTTGATCTCATCGAGAGAGAAATATGCACCGATATGTAGATTCTCGACAATGTTGGGTTTGATCGGAATATAGAGAGGGATATTATCGTTGATATTCAACAAGTTCTTTGCAGAATCAACATCGTAAATGGATACATAATTTGTAAGCAAATTGGCGATATTGGGTCGATATAATTCACTAAGATTATCCTCGATGGAATTTAGCAGGGAGGAATAATGGTGATGATCGTCCCACTATGCATCTTCTGGCATCATGATATCCATGGTGCTCTCATCGGTAGAAAACGTACAAGAGAAGGGATTAGAGGATGTGCCATAATCTAAGGAATGATCAACCCAATTAATTGAAGAGGTGGGATTTGAATAAGTTGCATAAGCCGAATAAATGGCTTCACAGTCGAGCTCAATGGGGCTAAGCGACATACGATCCCCAAAGCTATCGATATTAGATTCATCTGGCACTGTCCATAGATCAATTACACTAGGACAAGAAGATATCAGATGGATATAGGAAAACAAGGTAGATTTGTCAGGAAGTGAGGGAGGAGGAAGTGAAAAAAAGTTTCTAATGAGAGAGGAATCCTTAAGCAGTCCAACCCCGACATGATGATACGAGTGAGGGGTTTCCCCCACTAGAGGGACACTTTCAGTAACTTGAGAATCGATGAAAAATAAAGTGAGTTGATCAATCGCTACGATACCACCTTTGTGAGGAAAAAAGATCATTCTAAAATAGGTCAAAACAACTGCAACTATGGCATAAACCCATGTACCACCCAATAGAAGATTGTAATATAGTGGTTTGTTGATAACTTTGACTTCTATTGATACGGTCTTTCCGCCTAATTTTACTTGTAAGGAATTCAAAATTCCACAAGGTTTATAGATTCTTCCATGAAAATATTTCAGTGGTCGGTGACTGACTTAATTGGGGAGAACCAATGGCCTTCTAGTAAGACAGAGACATAATACATGTTGAGGCTCCCTCATCCACAATGGAACGATGGATATTATTACCGTGAATGACAACCTGGATCATGAAAGCTAATTGAGGTGTATGATTATAATGGTTAAAAACTACTAGGTTGGAATCCGAAGGATCAATACATCAAATTGCAGAAAGCAAAGCCTTCTTTTGGGCCAAATACTTTTGCAACACCTTGAGAGTGCACATAAATGAAGGAGATTAAGCCAGGTCCTCAACTATGTTATAATTATGAGCGTCTCTTGCACGAGGGTTGAAAATAAATTTATGGATAATGCCTTTGGGAGGCTTAATACTCAACTCACTAGGTATGACATTTGGATTAGGATTTAATGGAGACGCGGTCGAACTGGAAGGTTGATCAATAGCCTAACCATTTAAGGGGTTCACATTACCATAGTCTTTACTTCGAGTGGCCACTATCACATCATTTTTTGGCTTAGTGGGGGAAAACATGAAAACCGAGTTAGAGGAAGGAGGATCCCAGGCAACCATATTGGTCTCCTTATTCAAAAATAGATCTATCAACACAGCAAAAGTAGCGGATGATTTAAGAATTGATTCACTTCTACCGATTGTGGACAATTACGAGGGAAGTGCTCCTCATTACAAATCAAACATGGGTAATGAGGTTTCTACTTTTCTTGAGAAGACTTATTATTTTGTTTATCCTGCAAAGTATTGTCTTTCTTCTTTTTACCTTTGTCTTTCTTCTTAATTCCTGGTTGCTGAGATTTACCTTTGGATGATTGAAAAACATTGATCTTGGAAGTAGAAGTCACAAGAGTGGTGGGAGGAGGGCTTTGAGAAATCACAGCAAGAGTCGAACCAGATGGTTTACTCGTCGACTACTAGCTGACAGAACCAATCACCTAATCAATGACATGTGATTCTTTCCTAGGAGGTTGACGAACACTATTGGAAGGTCGCGGAGCATTTGGTATTCTATCATAAAGTGTTTCAGATTGGGCATAGATAAGAACCAAATGTAGGGCACAAGAAATTACCTGCTCTTAAGTCATAATGTCACCCTTGGCAATGTCTTATGTGATGGATGGAAACAGAGATTTAATGAACCATTCAACTAACAATTGGTCAGTAACAAACGTTTTAACCAAACAAAGATGACGTTGCCACTCATGAATGTGATATGAGATGTGAGTGACATAAGTTTGTTTGGAATTGGTTAAAATTTCAGTTCCAGTCTCATATTGTATGGGTAACTGGAAATGTGTTAGGGATGTGGTAGCCAAGGCACTAAAATTATCAAACAAAACTCTTGGTAATTCAATATACCATTTTATTTCCATACCAATGAGTGTACACTGGAAAAGACGCAGACGAACATAGTCATAATTGAAAGAGTTCGAAGAACACCATAAATGATAAGTCGTCGCATGCATGGATGGGTATTCTCCAAGATTTCCATTGAAGTTAGGGATATCATTGGGCAACTTGGTGGGAATAATAGACCATTAAGGAGAATGAGTGATGGGATCATTGGTTAGCCTGGTCAAATCTGGCAATTCGAGAGTTGCTATGAATGGAAATTGCCTGTTGAGGTATGGTGGAGGAAACCTTGGGTAAGATGGGATGGCCTGCGTAACAGGTATCTGTGTTCTGAGATATGGAGTATTTTGATAACCAAATACACATTACCTTTCTACCCATCTCCAGGATTGTAAAGGTTGAAATGGATGGGTTTGGATTTGTTGATTGTAAGGCATTTGAGGGATACCTTGATATGTTTTCCCTATGGGATTTTTCATCATCCCAATAATGTTGGATAGGTTGTCATTGTGCCATATCCTATAAGTTCTAACCCGTTTGAATGTGAGGAATGACCTGACCAAGCGGTTATGATTGTAAGCTACCTTGAAAAGGTTGGGTATACAAGGCTTGTGAAGCACCAGATACAGGTGGAATAGGTTGAGTTAAAAATGCATCCTGTAAAGGTTGAGAGAGAGGTTTATGAACAAGAGTATGAGATATAGGTGGAATAGGTTGAGAAACTAAAGATGAAGCCACAATCGAGCTAGGTTGTACGTGCATGATAGGTTTCCAAACATTAGTAGTCATGCCTGAATATGAAGGACTCGTATGAGGCTAAGCACTAACTTGAGGAGATGTAAATATCCCTACAATAGGTTTCCCCCTGCCGAAAGAGAAGGGGCATATGGAGGAAACTGCCCCCCAAGACGAGGGTTCCTAATAGGAGGTGGATTGGGTTGTTTGTAACAACCCCGAGTCAAAAGTTCATGTAATAAAAAATAATAAAGGAAAAATAAGAATAAGGTCAAGGGACACTTATTCCAAGTTTAATGTTCGACAAAATATCCTAGTGGGAATCACTTGTTGTGTTTATGGCTGAGGGAAATTGGCAAAGGAAATGACAAAGGCTTTAGAAAGGAAAAAAGGTATTATTGGCATTTTATTTATGAAAATAAAGGAAATTAGGAGAAAAGGGAGGTGAAAGGTCATAGGTTGCACGTGAGGAGGAAATTGAAGGAAAATAGAGTGAAAATGAAGAAATTAGAGACATCAATAATAAAAAGACATCAGAGCATCAGATGGTAGCCTTTTGTCAGTTCAGTTTTAGAGTTAGTCTCAGAGAGGAGAAGAGCACCAAGAAGAGAAGGAGATCAAACAAGCAAAGGAAGGACAAGGAAATTAAAGGAAATAAATGAAAAATTAAGGAAAGGTTGGATAAAGCATCCATTATTCAGATGGAAGGTAAGATGTGTGGCCGAGTTGTTTCTATTCTGATTGATCCTGGATCTAATTATAGTTATGGTAATCTTAACTTGGTGGATAAGTGTGGCTTGAGAAAATAAGTGCATGCAGAGTCTTGGTTGGTGCAATTGGCTACATGTACTAAGAAGAGAGTTCATCACTAGATAAGAGCTTGTGCATTAAGGTTGAATGTTATGCCTACAACAACACATTCAAATGTACTGCCAGTGGGATCATATAGTATGCTTTTGGGTATGGATTGGTTGTACCTTCATAGCACCAAAGCAGATTGTTATGACAAGGATATTGAGTGCCTAGATGATAACAAGGAAAAGAGTATTTTGCAAGGAAAGAAGAAGCCTACATTAGTGAGGATGGTCACTATTATGCAAGCTAAGTGTAATTACAGGAAAGGATGTGTGATGTTTGCAATCCATATCTCTAGTGACCAGGGTAAGGATGTTGAGGATGCAAAAAAAATAGAAAGGTACCTTGTACTACAATAGTTTTAGGATGTGTTTCCAACAAAGATTCCAGAGTTGCCTTAGTGTAATTTTCTATTGAGTTGGTACCAGGGACATCGCCAACATCAAAGGCACCTTACAGGATGAGCACACCAGAGTTAGTAGAGTTGAAGTTGCAACTGAAGGAAATGCTTGATAAGTGATACATTAGGCCAAGTGTATCGGTTTAGGTGCAGCAATATTGTTCGTCAAAAATAAGGATGGTACTCTCAGGTTGTGCGTTGATTATAGGCAACTGAACAAGGTGATGATCAAGAACAGGTACCCATTTTCGAGGATTTATGACTTGATTGATCAATTGAAGGGAGAAACATTTTTATCGAAGATTAATCTAAGATCACGATATAATCAGGTACACATCAATGAAGAGGACATATACAAGACTGTTTTCAGGACCAGGTATGGGCATTATGAGTTTGTTGCAGTTCTATTTGGTTTGTCTTGCTCTAGCTACTTTTATGTGCTTGATGAATAACATGTTGCGTCCTTATCTGGACAAGTTTGTTATTGTATTAATTGATGAAATCTTGATATATTCTAGGAATGATGAACATAATGCTGAGCATTTAGCAACAATGTTGATAGTGCTAAGAGAGCACCAATTGTATGCCAAGCTTAGCAAGTGCAATTTCTTTTAGACATAGATGCATTACATGGGACATGTTGTTTCCAAAGAAGGCATAGTAGTAGATCCATAAAATATAAGGGCTATCATGTAGTGGGAAGCTCCTAAGAATGTGGATGAAGTAGGATCATTCATGGGGTTAGCAAGTTACTACAATAGGTTCATCCAAAACTTCTCATGCATTGCATATCCCATTACATCTTTGCAGAAGAAAGGGGAGAGATTTTAATGGACAGAGGAACGCACAACAAGTTTTGAGAAACTAAAGCAGTTGCTGACAAATGCTCTAGTTCTTAATATTGCAAATCCAGATAAGGAGTTTGTGGTGTGTACAAATGCCTACAAGAGAGGACTTGGTGGAGTCTTTATGCAGGAGGGACAGGTGGTATGCTATGAGTCCAGGAAACTGATTGAGCACGAGAAAAACTATGTGACTCATGATCTTGAGTTGGCAACTATTATCCATGCATTGAAGATGTGGAGACATTATCTTCTTGGCAGGAGGTTCACATTGATGAGCAACCACAGTGAGTTGAGATATCTATTTGACCAACTGAATCTAAATGCAAGGAAAGCTAGATGGTTGGCCACCCTTAGTGAGTTTGAACTTGAGATCAAATACATCAAGGGTAAGGAAAACAAGGTTGCAAATTCTCTCAGGAGGAGAGTGCAGATGAACCATGTTGCAACAGTGAGCTTGTATGGGATAGATTTACAGGATCGGATCTTACAGGCAGGACAACAGGATGATAGGTACATGGAGCTTAGGCACATGTTATAACAACAAGGTATAGGTGATTAGGATGTGGACTATCATCTCAAGACAGATGGCCTTGTGAGATTCAGGGACATGCTCTATGTGCCAGATGACAATGGGCTCAAGAAGCTTATATTGAGGGAGTTTACTGTCAAGCCATATTCAAGTCACCCAGGATATAAGAAGACGTTGACAATGATGACGAAGTTTTACTACTAGACAAATCTAAAGAAGTGGCATATTTCGTGGCTAAATGTTTGGATCGTCAGTAGGTGAAAGTAGAGTGTAAGCATCCAAGTGGATTGCTTAGGCCTATTCTGATTCTAGAATGGAATTGGGAGTTCATTTCAATGGACTTCATTAGAGGTATCCCGAGAACATCAAGTTAGCATGATTCTATCATGGTTGTGGTAGACATGTTGAGCAAGGTAGCTCACTTCATTCCAGTCAAGACTACTTATTCATCTAGTGAGGTGGCATATGTCTTCATCAGGGAGATAATAAGATTTCACGGTGTTTCGAAGAAGATTGTGTCAGACAAGGATGCTAAGTTCACTTCCAAGTTTTGGAAGCAGATGTTTTCAGGTTTGAGGATTCTGGAGGACAACTTATCATCTATAGATAGATGGAAAGATAGAGAGGGGCAACAAGATTCTAAAGGATATGTTGCGATGTATGTGATTCATCGGTAGAGGAGATGGAAAGACAGAGAGGGTTAACAAGATTCTGAAGGATATGTTGAGGATGTATGTGATTCATCAGTAGAGGAGATGGAAGGAGTACCTTCCATTGGTTGAGTTTTCTTACAACAATGGTTATCAAGAGTCACTAAGGATGAGTCTGTTTGAAGCATTAAATGGGCGAAGTTGTAATACTCCCATCAGTTGGATTGATCTAGTGAATAGGGTACTTATTTGTCTGGACATATTGGTAGACATGGAATAAGAAATGCAAGTTATAAAGAAGTATCTAAAGGTAGTACAAGATAGGTAGAAGAGTTATACAGATAAACAAAAGATAGTTAAGGAGTTTTAGGTTCGAGATCCTTGAGGATTGGATCATGTGCTAAGTTGGTACCATGGTATTATGGGCCTTTTGAGAGAAAGGCTTCCTGTGCAGAGACGTGATGCAAGTAACTCCGCTGGGGTGCTGACCAGGCTTGTTGGAAGCAGAGTCGTGCTTGTGTTCCTATGTGACTCCGTCGGGGTACTGTCCAAGCCTACTTGCAGCTGAGCAATGCCAGAGATGAAACTAAGACTCTGATAACTATACTTCTTGTGTACCAATATACTACTCAACCCTAATTGAAACAACTATGTTCCCTTGGCTTGGAATGTGTGTCAACCAACCAAGAGCTTGGCAGATGCTACATCTTAGAATCAAGCTAGTGTGAAACCAAGATGAGCAAAGAACTGAACAATACTTCCGGAGGTGTTATACTTGTTTTTCACGAACAATGTCCTTTCAGAGAACTGGATTTCTACCAGTGTGTCGCCAAGTGTTGTAACAGTTGCAATCACCCTCCAAAATTTTGCCTTAGGTTCGTTTTGGAGCCTCCCTACCAACATTTCACAGCAGTATGTCTTGCGTCATCAAGTACACAAGCTTTAGTGATTTTCTTGTAGAACGATATCTTGTCCATCAGAGCTTGTTGCATTCCCCTCACAGGTTGTTCTTTCAGACTTGGTCGAGTTGCAGGCTGAGAAACTCCCTCAAGAAATTGCGCAATTCTAAAGGGCAACCAACCTTCCCTCCATAAATTGCACAACTCTGTCTGGCAGCCTACTGGGCTCCAAAATTGCGCAAATATGCAAGTCAAGTTTCACTGAGAAAATTCAGCAATTCTTTCCAGCAGGGCTACTCAGCCTAGGAATTGTGCAATCTTGGGTAGCAGTCAACTGCTTTGGCCAGAAATTGTGCAAATCTCCTTAGCAGCCAGCGCAACTCCCTCCCAAAAATGTGCATTTTCTCCCAGTAGCCGAGGAGGCTCTTGCATATGTAGTTGAGTTAACCGATTCCCTCAGGGACCGAGAAAAACTAATTTGCATGCATGGGCTACTGCTCCCAAGGCAACATGCAAAGGCATCCCTTGACGTAGTAATCTATTTTCAATAGCTGGAGGTTACATGCAAGGATCATCTCAGGAACCTCCTGCCAAGTGTTGATTTTGCTAGATTTGTGGCGTGTGCATCACAACCCCGATCTTATCAAAACTCATCAACTAGATGTTGTAGATCTCATTCCTCACATCGATCTTGTAGCTCTGGCATCCCACATTACATCTAGGAGTCGTCGACACATTTAGCTTAGTTGTCTTGGGGTAAGCTCTTTGTTCATGGCTTGCGTTGCATTTATGTCACTTTTTTTTGTTTCGCTTTGTGTGAGTGATGCCTGCTCAGTTTCAATGAGCGCTTGTTGTCGTTAACATGCATACTAGCTTGTACTAGCACCGTTTTAGTTTTTGTTTGCATCTCATTATTATCGCATGCATGGAACTATTTTTGCATGGACGACCGTCGTTGCGGCGACTCGCTTCACACACTCGCATGCTTTCCCGTTTCCTGAATCCTACACTTGTTGTTTGCATGAATAATCATTCACTCTTGTTTGCACTCATCTCCTCATGCATTCACGCTTCTCATATTTTCAATCACCCGTCAGCCGGACTGGGTTGCCTTGGCCCGAACCGTGCCTTGCCCTACTAGCACTGCGCATTTTTGGAAGCGAAGGCTCTACATTCCCTCCAGAAATTGTGCAAATCTAGCCAGGCACTGACCTCCAGGCTTGCATTCCGCAATTCTTGGAGGCAGTGTGTTGACCCTGATTTTTGGTCCAGTTTTGGTTAAGAAAACATACTTAGTTTCTATATTTTCCATCCATTTACCATCACATCCATCTCATTTTGATGTATTTTATGAATATTCAGGTATTTAAATTTAATTTTGCAATTTTTAGAAGCTTTTTATGGAAATTGAATTTGAAGTGCAATTTTTGGACATAATCATAAATTCTCGTAATAGCTATATGGATGTCATGTTTGCAGGACACCTAAGCACGAGCTAGATATATTTATGGAAAGCTTGGGAACTAGGACTGAACTAACTCCAGTTGGTTCGGTCAAACCTAGCTAAATCAGGCCCAATCAAAGCTGGTCAAACAGGATCAGTCATTCAGAAAATCCCTAGGAAATAGGGCAGTTTTATGATTTCATGGAATTTTCCATATTTTTAGTGATAGGTTGGATGAATTCGACTTGGATAGGTGGATATGGATAGATATAATTGTTAGAGATACTTTAGATCAGTTTGTTTCATGATCTTCTATTTAAGCCAAAACTTTGAAGGCTTATGTATGTAGAATTTGTATAATTTTATGTTGAGACATTTGAATATTTGAAGTTAATTTGAAGAACCTGTTCTACTTTCATTTTGTTGTTCAATGGTGTGGATGATTGACTGAAGTTGCAGTAGTTAATAAAGTCTTCAAGTGTACAAGGCTAGGGTGGAGGGTCCCCACTCCAAGCTAAGTACACTTCATTGTTAAACTAGCTTTATTTTCACAAACTAGTTGCTTCAAATCTGTTGCTTGTTTTGCTTCATATTTGCTTAATTGATTTGGTGTATGATGATTTATATTTGCTAACGACTCTTAGTTTATTTATCATCTTCATATGAAGGGGAAATCCAGTGTTCCAGTTGAACCCTCCTTCTATTGGATTGATGAATAAAAACTAGAGTCCATCTTTCTTGTTTTCAAGTAGTTTTATGCAATTCCAGTCTTCTAACAATAGCATTATGATGAATGAATTTGTGATGAGGAATATCAAGGATCTCCTAAGTTAGGAGCCTCTTTCATTATTTATTTGTGCATCTTAAGCTGTTGTCAATTAATGGTTTTTTATCTCTATTCATCAAGTAATATTGTAAAAGAGGGACACAAATGGATTTCCTAAGTTAGGAGCCACTTCATCTTGCATATATTGCATCAATGAATTAGAAATCATTTAATTATATTGATATTTATAAAATGTATTTCCTTAGTTCTCCATATCTTGTCTTCTAATCTTGACTACATCTGATATCCAGACATTTTGGACATGCCTCCAAGTTTTACAAACCTGGATTGATAATGAAATATTTGTGTCAATAAATTAGCCCAACATTGTGGCGCCATTGTTGGGGAGACATTCATCAACATATTCAATTAGAGGAGAAAAACAAACTCTAAAAAAAACACAACAAAACAAAAATAATAAAAATTCAGTTATGTTTTGTTTCTCTTAGTTATGTTTCTTTATGCCTAGGAATAGAGATCAGAAAGGTAGATTTATTAAACAAAACCCCCCATCCATAGAAGTATGACCATCAAGACTGACTACACCGGTTGCTGGTAAACCAAAAATAGAGGAATTAGAAGAAAAACAAAGAACAAGACAAAGATTAACTTTAATTGAAAGACAAACCTTGTTACCCTGGGAGGTAAAAATAAAACAAACTTCGAAAGCAACACCCACTTCAGGAAAAAAAAAAAGAAGCAAGGAAAATTGTTAAACCAATAGATCAACCCATTTTTGAACTCCTAGATCAATCTATTTTAAAAAACAAGTAACAACTTGAATCTCAATTTGCCATCGAAATAGTTGAAACTATGATAGAAGAAGGACAAGGATCTATTATTGTCATCCCATAACAGATATTTGAATATGAAAGACAACAAAGAGAATGGAGAAGACAAAGAGAGGAAGAAGCAAGAAGGGAAGCTGATAGAAAGAGAGAAGAAGAAAGAAAAACAGAGTATGACAACAAAAGACTAAATGGTAATGAACAAGATGACTAGGAAGCTGCTTTTGGCTTTCCAATATTAGACACAAGTTTTTTATTAGGAGAATAAGTGAAAATGAAAGACATTCCACCTTCTGTATTGCCTAACTTTTATGGAATGTCAACAGAAGATCCTGACTCATTTATGTTTGAATTCGATATCTTGTGTAGAACTTATGGACTAGTCAAAAAAGTTAAGAGATGCACTATGGGCGTACATAATAACATGGAAAAACACGATTGGGTTCAGTCCATACCAGTTAGTGTATGGAAAAGAAGTCTTGTTACCCACAGAATTTCAGATACACACATTCAAGTTAGCAACAAAGTTAGGACTGGAATTGTCTGAAGCACAACAACATCGAATAATGGAATTGAATCAAATAGATGAATAGAGACAACAAGCAGTGGAACACACAACTCTTTTGCAACAACAAAGTATGAAATGACATGATCGATTCATCAAGAACAAAACATTCAACAAAGGAGAGTAGGCGTTACTGTTTGACTCCAAATTCAAATATTTCGAGACAAAGCTCACAACTCATTGGCTAGGGCCATATGAGATAGAAGAGATCTTTGATAATGGAGTTGTTAAGATAAAAATAATTGATCAAGAAGCTGCTTCATTTATAGTTAACGGACATAGGCTTAAAGTTTATAATAAGCCTATCAATAAAGAAGATTTTATAAAACAAATGTCAAAAGACACTGATTTGGAAGTAATGAAACAACATAACAATATGCCTCCCATTATTTCAGAAAAAAAAAGAAGAAAAAAATAATAAATAAATAAAAGTTTGCTTGTGAAAACCAGGTAACTGGCACATAACAAACATGAATTCATGAAGGAAAACCAACAAGTTTTGCCTGCATGAATTCACAAAATTTATTTAACTCTGACGACAGTTTGATTTTGGAGAATGCACCCAACAAGACTTGAGGACAAGTCTTCGTATAAGCAAGGGCGAAGTTTCAAAAGAAACTCAGTTTGAGTAGCTGGAAGTTTGAGCTATTGAATTGAAGAAGGAACTTGAATTGTATTGCAGAAGGGAGTTGAAACATTATGGAAAACATTGTGCAGAAGGGACCTGAAATGTTAGAAGAAACTTGTATTATATGACAAATAAAATACATGATAGAAGGGACTTGACTCATCGAGTATCAATTACAGAAGGGACTTGAATGACATCAACAATCAATGATCCTGAATCAATGGAAAAAGCAAGAACATGAAACAGAAATAAAGTCTACATTTCAATCTATCTTAGATGATCCATTAAAGACATTTTCGCCTATTACTTAACCAGAAGACATTATCAAATACTATCAGGGAGTAATGTATAGTGAGGGAAAAAAAAATTCTCTTGAAAATTTCAATTTAAAAATAGAAAATAAAAAATAGATATTGTTAAAATTTAATTTAGTACCTGACATGCATATTTTACCTACATTTTACTACCTTCATTATTCTACTCAACCTATTCATATATTCATGTCCATACTCATTATTCTACCACATATTCATATACATACTCCAAATACCACATATTCATTTTATATTCCATATTCATTTCATATTCCAAATACCCTAAGTATTTTTCTTTTGAAAAGCAAATGGATTAAAATATAGAGCCCAATAATCAAACCTCAGACCTACAAAACCACACACAAGTTAGTATCATATATTTAGTTTTAAATATGACCTTAACATGGTCATTTTAAAATTAAATTACATATATTAAATATGCACATTATGAAATAATACAAGGAAAGTAAATCAAAATAATTCATTTCGACAAGTTATAATCAAAGCGCATAAAATGATGCTATAAAGGTGTAAGGTTATCATAACACAAATAATATAATGCCATGCGATGAAAACAAACATTATGAAAATGTTTTGGAGGTATAAGACGTGGGAAATGGATATGAAGTGGAGATATGATAACATTTAACAGGCATAAGGCCATGCAATGGAACTATAATGAAATTTAAGGGCACGACGATCAAATCACAATGCAGCGTGAATAGGTATGAAATGGAATAACAATACGGGCCAGTGGAAATGAAGCATATGGCAAACTGACTATACGGTGATATGAGTAAAACAATAGTCAAAGGTTAAGGTAATAAACACCGAGACGTGGAGGTAAGCACGGTGGGTAGGTACATAGGACAGCCACGAAGAAACACAGTACAACCACGAAGGGAGGCAGTCAGAGATCGTAGCATGTGGGAACGGTCAACCAAAATTTGAAAACATAGCAATGAACTTTTCAATAAAAATAACAACATGGGTTTTTGCATTCACTTAGAACTCATACACTACACCTCCACCATTTTTACACAAACTTTTGTAAAAATCATTTTCTCTCCACCATCACAGCCATTTGCAAGTTCAGGGAGAACGTGAGTGTTGTGTAAACTATTTAGCACATATTCGAGAGCCGGAGGTGAGTGGTTTTATAGGAAAAAGGAAATCAAACCGAGAGAGAGGAGGCAAGAAATATAGCAAAGAAGAATCAGAGAGATAAGAAGAAAAAGCGGAGTAGACTAAGGGATAAGCCAAGAAAACCAACAATCGTGTAAGAGAAAGCGAAGTTAACTGAAGAAGATCTCGTGAGTAAGAAGGTAAGACCAAACTCGATTTCTCTCAATAAATGAAGTGGATGTTTTGATGAGGAAATCTTAGGATTTTCTTAATGAGACACAAAGTTTGACTCCGAGATATAAGTTAGCACTTCAACTACTGTTTACTATTTGTTAATTCTGTTATTTATTAAGACTCTGCCATCAATAAAGAAATAAGGGTTTTAAATGAATATTAACAGTAGAAAACATGATGGAACGCAGGTTGATTAAGCCACGAGACGGAGGGAATCACGACATTCCATTGAAAATAGGTAAATCAACTCGGATCCTCCATGTTTACTCATGAAATCGCCGAAATTGATTGATGAAACAAAATGTTAGTTGTAGTTCGATTGCATAAGTAAATGCTTTTGCTAAGTTGAGTGATGAAACAGAGTGTTAAGTTGTAGTTTGATTTAATAAGCACATGGATTCGCTAAGTTGGGTGATGAAACAAAGTATTGAATGCATAGTGAATTAGTTGTAGTTTTGATTGCACAAACAGATGTTTTCACCGAGGATTGGTTGAGGAGACAGAGTGTTAAATCGTAGTTTGATTGCATAAAACATATGACTTTGCCGAGTTGGCTGAATACACAATGAATTAGTTATGGCTTGGTTGCACAAACAGTGAACTCGAGAATGACTTCAGTTTGACATATAAACGAGGTTGTTAACCATAGGAAAGTTATAAGAAGAAAAAAAAAAACGAAAATCGAAAGGGGAAGCTATGGTATGATTTTTTTTTTTATATAAAAAAAATAAATTCAAAATCAAAACAGAGTTTTGATTTTCAATTTCTTTTCTTATAAACATAGAATATAATGAATGATATGCACTTCATTTATATGGATAGATCAGAGTTTTGGTGAAAGAAGAACATAAACGAGAATGGTTTTTGCATCAAATAATAAACAGGATGTTTATTTTTATTTTTTAATTTACAAAGGATAATGTTTTGAAAAGAACAATGCCTTATTATTGCAGTGAGACAGAGATTAAACAAGCTTGATTTTATTGTTTCTAAAGAGTATCAGGAGAAAGGTAAGCCCTACTACTAGCTCAATCAAAAAGATCTTTATGCATGAATGATTGTTATTTTCATTTTAAAAAATGAGATTAATGACAATAGAAGGATACATCAATTGGTTTTCAGAAAACATGACCACCAGAATAGAACCAAAATTTCAGATTGAATAGTGGAAGAAGGAAACAATAGATAAATTATATCAGGCAGGGCTTATAAGTTTTCTTCAGAGGTTTAATGGTCACAGTGAGAGTATAACCAGGGAGTTTGTAAACAAATATGTCGAGGATCAAACAATGGTAGGAAAATTAATCATTCCATTGACTCTATAATACATCTCCCAAGCATTAGATCTTCCATTGACAGGAGAAAATTATCATAAAGGTCTACACTTCAAGGAAAAAGCATGGACTTTCTTCTTAGAGAATAACAAGAAGGGAGCCTTTGGTAGAACTAAAGGCATTCACAAGGAATGTTTCAACAAGCCATGGGGAGAGTTAGTTTTGATCATTCAAAAATTCTTCACATGTGATAAAGGACATAATGTGGCACATCTGTACCAAATCATACTGCTCCAACACATTAAAGGAGAAGTCAAAATAAATTTGCCATATTTCTTCTCCCGAAATCTCATCAAGATGATAGAGTCGGTAAAAAATGAGAATAAACCAAAAGAAGCTCAAGTTTATCATCAGGGACTAATAAAAATTCTTGTAGAGCATCAAGTAAGAACTAGGGGTATAATCTGGAAAGAGTTTTTAGTCCAAAACTAGCATGAAGAACAGGTCATAGAAGAACAATATAAAACAACTCAGGAAACCATAGTCATCATGAATTCACCACTCTATCCAAGAACCAAGGCTAAGAAGAAAAGCAACATTGTCATGATTGAGAAGGAAACATCCTTCATATCCACTCCTATTAGGCATAAGAGGAAGAGCCCAACAAAAACAAGTAGCAAGGACCAAGAAGTGTAGATTGTAGAAACACTTTCTACAGAGAAACAGGTAGAAGACATAATTGAGAGATTGGAGAAAGAAGCTTTAGAAAAAGACTCATATTTTGATAATGTGGAAGACACGTCATTTGCAAAAGATACACAGGAACTTGAAAAAGAGTTGCACTTGAGCAAAATCAAAGAATTGACATATCTACTAGAAATAAACAAGATCATGGAAAAGCACTTGAAGAAAGAGAATAAAGCATGCAAGAAAAATAATGCAAAGTTAATGAGGGAGAATGAAAAATTAAATGAGGAGGTAGGCAAACTAAAGAGAAAGAATAATATACTTTGCAAACATGCATTCAAGTGGCTTGAAGATAAAAATGCGTGGAAAAACAAATATGAGAAATAGAAGGTCAAAGCTACTATTTACAAGGAAGAACACAACAGGGGGATAGATTATCTATTAGAGGCAACACAGTAGGTAGCATCAGGGTCAGGCACAAGATTCACAATAGAGGTCAGGAGATCCAAGAGGAAGAAACAAGCATGAGGACATGCTTGTGAATCAGTAAGGGGCAGATGTTGGCCCTCATTTTTGGTCTAGTTTTGCTTAAGAAAACATACTTAGTTAATATATTTTCCATCCATTTACCATCCCATCCACCTCATTTTGATGCATTTTATGCATATTCAGGTATTTAAATTTAATTTTGCAATTTTTAGAAGTTTTTATGAAAATTGAATTTGAAGTGCAATTTTTGGACAGAATCATAAATTCCCGTAATAGCTATATGGATGTCATATTTGCAGGACTCCTCGACATGAGCTGGATAACTTTATGGAAATATTGGGAACTAGGACTGAACTAACTCCAATTGGTTCAGTCAAACCAAGCTAAATCAGGCCGGGTCAAAGATGGTCAAACAAGACCAATCATTCAGAAAATCCCTAAGAAATAGGGTAGTTTTATGTTTTCATGGGATTTTCCATATTTTTAGTGATAAGTTGGATGAATTCGACTTAGATAGGTGGATATGGATAGATATAGTTGTTAGAAATACTTTAGATCAGTTTGTTTCATGATCTTTTATTTAAGCCAAAACTTTGAAGGCTTATGTATGTAGAATTTGTATAATTTCATGTTGAGACATTTGAATATTTGAAGTTAATTTGAAGAACCTGTTCTACTTTCATTTTGTTGTTCAATGGTGTGGATGATTGATTGAAGTTGCAGTAGTTGTTAAACTCTTCAAGTGTTCAAGGAAAGGGTAGAGAGCCCCCACTCCAAGCTAAGTACACTTCATTGTTAAACTAGCTTTATTTTCATAAAATAGTTGCTTCAGATCTGTTACTTGGTTTGCTTCAGATTTGCTTACTTGATTTGGTGTATGATGATTTATATTTGCTGATGAATCTTGGTTTATTTATCATCTTCATATGAAGGGACGATCCAGTGTTTAAGTTGAACCCTCCTTGTATTGGATTAATGAAAAAAAAATAGAGTTCATCTTTCTTGTTTTCGAGTAGTTTTATGCAATTCTAGTATTCTAACAATAGCATTATGATGAAAGAATTTGTGATGAGGAATATCAAGGATCTCCTAAGTTAGGAGCCACTCCATCTTGCATATATTGCATCAGTGAATTACAAATTATTTAATTAGATTGATATTTATAAAATGTATTTCCTTAGTTTTTCATATTTTGTCTTCTAATCTTGACTACATCTGATATCCATACATTTTGGACATGCCTCCAAGTTTTACAAACCTGGATTGATAATGAAATATTTGTGTTAATTTATGTTAATAAATTAGCCCAACATTTTTGCGTCGTTTCCGGGGAGGCATTCATCAACATAGTCAATTAGAGGAGAAAAACAAAATCTAAAAAAAAACACAACAAAACAAAAATAATAAAAATTCAGTCATGTTATGTTTCTCTTAGTTATGTTTCTTTATGCCTAGGAATAGAGATCAGAAAGGTAGATTTATTAAACAAAACCCCCCATTCATAGAAGTAAGACCATCAAGACTAACTACACTTGTTGCTGATAAATCGAAAATAGAGGAATTAGAAGAAAAAAAAAAGAACGAGACAAAGATTAAGTTTAATTGAAAGACAAACCTTGTTAGCCTGGGAGGAAAAGAAAACAAAATCCAAAAGCAACACCCCCTTCAGAAAAACAAAAATAAACAAGGAAAATTGTTAAACCAATAGATCAACCCATTTTTGAACCCTTAGATCAATCTATTTTCGAAAACAAGCAACAACTTGAATCTTAATTTTCCATCGAAATAGTTGAAATTATGACAGAAGAAGGACAAGAATCTATTATTCTCACCCCAGAACAGAGACTTGAATATGAAAGACAACAAAGAGAATGGAGAAGACAAAGAGAGGAAGAAGTAAGAAGGGAAGTTGATAGAAAGAGAGAAGAAGAAAGAAAAATAGAGTATGACAACAAAAGACTAAATGATAATGAACAAGATGATCAAGAAGCTACTTTTGGCTTTCCAATATCAGACACAAGTGTAATATTAGGAGAAGAAGTGAAAATGAAAAACATTCCACCTTCTCTATTGCCTAACTTTTATGGAATGTCAATAGAAGATCCTGACTCATTTATGTTTGAATTCGATATCTTGCGTAGAACTTATGGGCTGGTTAGAAAAGTTAATAGATGCACTATGGGCATACATGATAACATGGAAAAACACAACTGGGTTCAGTTCATACCAGTTAGTGTATGGAAAAGAAGTCTTGTTACCCATAGAATTTCAAACACACACATTCAAGTTAGCAACAAAGTTAGGACTAGAATTGTCTGAAGCACAACAACAACGAATAACGAATCAACTAGATGAACATAGACAGCAAATAGTGGAACACACAACTCTTGTGCAACAACAAAGGATGAAATGGCATGATCGATTCATCAAGAACAAAACATTCAACAAAGGAGACTGGGTGTTACTATTTGACTCCAAATTCAAAGATTTCAAGGCAAAGTTCAAAACTCATTGATTGGGGCCATATGAGATAGAAGAGATCTTTGATAATGGAGCTGTTAAGATAAAAACAATTGATCAAGAATCTACTTCATTTATAGTTAACGAACATAGGCTTAAAGTTTTCAATAAGCCTATCAATAAAGAAGATTTTATGAAAGAAATGTCAAAAGATACTGAACTGGAAGTAATGAAACAACATAACAATATGCCTCCCATTATTCCAGAAGAAGAAAAATAAATAAATAAATAAAATTTTGCTTGTGAAAACTAGGTAACTGGCACAAAACAAACATGAATTCATGAAGGAAAACCAACAAGTTTGGTCTGCATGAATTCACAAAATTTATTTAACTCTAACGACAGATTGATTTTGTAGAATGCACCCAATAAGACTTGAGGACAAGTCTTCAGATAAGCAAGGGGGAAGTTGTAAAAGAAACTCAGCTTGAGTAGCTGAAAGCTTGAGCAACTGAATTGAAGAAGGAACTTGAATTGTATTGCAAAAGGGACCTGAAACATTATGGAAAACATTGTGTAGAAGGGATTTGAAATGTTAGAAGAAACTTGTATTATATGACAAATAAAATACACGACAGAAGGGACCTTACTGATCGAGTATCAATTACAGAAGGGACTTGAACAACATCAACAATCAATGATCCTAAATCAATGCAAAAAGAAAGAACATGAAGCAGAAATAAAGTCTACATTTCAATGTATCTTAGACGATCCATTAAAGACATTTTCGCTTATTACTTGACTATAAGACATTATCAAATACTATCAGGGAGTAATGTATAGTGAGTATGTTGCATGTCAGTTCTCAAGTTCGTTTTGGTTTTCGAATGACAGATTGCTTGCCATGAGTGTTGCTATGTCTCTAGGTATCGCAGGTTATCATTTGTCTCTCAGCAACACAAGTACAATGGTTTCTAGGAAAGCAGAGTAGAAGACATTGTTCAGAGCACACTTTGGGATGTAGTCGACCAAGTGTTTAAGAACTTTCCTACCCACGAAGACATCAAGTTGTTCGCAGACAAGGAAATCAAGGTATGATGACAACAACATCACATCAAGCAGCACCAACAACAACAAATTAAGGTAGCGTACCGGATGCAATGAATGCAAGAGGAAGGTTGTTGACAACATAGAGGCGGAACAAAGTTGCAAGCTCAAGTAGATCCACTTGTGATGAAAGCAAATTTGACGACTCAGGCTATTAGGTGACGACGTGACATGAAGATCACCCGAAGGCAGAAAACATAACAAAGAAGGAGTTGCATGTGCTGAAGCAGCAACTCAAGGAAGAAATGGAGTTGCATAGATGAGAGAATGAGTTGCAACAGGGACATGTACAACAAGGTGCGCAACATGCACTCATGGATGAAACTGTGCACGTACAAGTTATAGATCCATCCCAGTAGCTGGCACGGAGTAGACAAGGTAAAGAGTGTTGTTGATTGCATGCAACGGAATGCAGCAACATGCATGTCATTGTGTGTATGCATGCGATCCCACCCATTTGGTACACTCACTGAGGCGAAGACAAGAAGCAAGTCCGACTGGAGCTGAACATGTACCTCGACAAGTTGATGCACAAGACCACTAGCACATGCTTGGAGAATAGCATAGACACTATGCATCAACATGTTGCTAGTTCGGCCGCACCAGGACGACCATGCACATGCTAGCAGATGAGTTGGACAGAGGAGCCATATTAGTGCACCTGGATGAAAAGGAGTCAGGAGTTTACTTCAGAAAGATGTCACCATTGAGCGCACAAACACCATCATGGACAACCAAGCTTGGCATCATCTCATCACCTTCAACCATCACAAGCATGTCAAAGAGTTGGTCTCACCACAACAGTCCAAGTGTTAGTGTTGTCTTGCATCGCTTGCTTAAGACATTTTGTCTCACATGGGCAGATGCGCATTGTAATGTAACGTCTTGTGAAGTGGAAGTTCAAGGGTTGATAGTTGAATGTAACAACATAGAGTAGTTGAAGAGTCATGAGGGTAGATGAATGGTATTAAAGGGAATGTCAAGGGTCACCCCACCCTTTGGTATAAATAGCACCTCATAACTCATTGTATAGGATTTTGGTCAGCCAAGCTTCTGATAAGACTATCTTAGAGAGAGCTTGGACAATATTGTAACGAGCCTTCGCTTCTCCATTACGCAGAGCTAGTACATCTCTTTGGAGGAGCAGGCAGTTGTGGCTGTAATGTTCCACTATCGGAACTAGTGGTTGGACATGGATGTATGGTATGACTGGAACTTACACTTCGTAATATAACAGAGCGAGCACATTTCATGCATATGTCATATTATATTCCAGTAATCTTGTTTACCATAAATAGTATATGTATATGTTTGCTTACGCATGCATATATGGATTATTCTATATAAGTATGTATGAATCTTACTGAAATGTGTTGATTGGTTTAACCATCACTTTGGACTGTTAGCTAACTTGCTTTCCAGTTTGTGATGCATCTTCGCTCGTGTGTTCCCTTCCAAGCTGTGTGCTACCACAGGTTTCCAAGTGGCGCACTCACCCAACTCTCTGTGTGTTAGAACCTTTCATGCACCTTTCTTGTCTTACTGCAATTGTCACACCCTTGCTACCAACAGAGTTATCTTACTTACATCTATGCGAAATTGCGGTCAAGGCATTACCATACGACCCATTGTTGGGACTCCTACACCAAAGTGTTTGAGGTCTAATTGGGACTTCTTACTAGGGAGATCCCCTGACATGTTGGTGGGTCCAACACCATCAACACATCCAAAAACATCAATTCTACATTTCTGGAAAGCATCACTAAGCAAACCATGTTCAAGATAGTCTTGTTTATTCTTTTAGCTACACCATTTTGTTGAGGATTGTATGGAACAATAGATTGATGTCGAATCCCAAGTTGGAAAAAATAGTTTTCAAATACATTAGAATTATGTTATTTTCCATTATTAGTACAAAGGGAGCCAATATGTGATTGTGCATAATTTTCAATCCATACATGAAAATATCTGAAAGTTTCAAAAGCTTGTGATTTACTTTTCAACAAATATGCCTAACACATCGTGGTGTAATCACCAATAAAAACCACAATACATTTATATCTATTTGCATAAGGAACATGCATAGGGCCACATAAATTAAAATGAACCACTGTAATTTTTCTACGTGTTTTGGAAGTATAATCATGAAACAATTGTTTGCTATGTTCTCCTAAGATACAAGCATCACATTCAATTTCCAAAGAATAGTTAGTAAACCAGAAAAACCTTTATTTTCCATTAAATGAAGACTGTCATAATTAAGATTTCCAAATCTTACATGCCATAGGAGACTATATGGAAATATACCTTCACTGTGTTGAGAGAGGTATGTAGAGTTATATGCATGAGCAAATGTTCCTTCCATTTTCAATGGTTTTTATTCCTCTACTCCATTCATGAAAACTTTGTTGTCAGATGCTTTCCTTATCTCTACTTTTCCATCAAACATATGAAGAGAAAGGCCTTGCAGGTGAATGTGAACAAGAAGCAACATATTTCTCTGTAGCTCTAGATTGTAGAGTACATCATGCAAAATAAAATAATGAACTCCATGCAATTTAAGCTTGAGGCGCCAAGTCTTGAGGGATTGAGACTTGATTTGTCTACAAAATACATCATGCCATCTACATTGCCATTGAAATATTAAAAAATATATTTTTCAAAGGTCATATGGACAGTTGCACCTATATCAAGCAACCATGCATATCTCCATGAACCAAAAGAAGTGTGGAACACATTTTCAGTTACTCCAACATCGCAATTAGCAACAATATAATGAGAAGATTCAAGTGTTTTACCTTTAGCTAGATCTGTTATTTTACCTTTTTCTTCTTTTTGGTTTTAACTATCTTTGATTCTCTCCTAGGGGATTTTGAATGTTGTCAGACCATGTCCATCTCTATCATAGTGAATGCAATGAATATTAGGACTTTCTCCTTGATAGTGTTTACCACCTCCAGCCTTTGAAACACTTTCTTTCACCTCCTCTTATGTTGGCACTTCTTTTAGGAGAATCATGTGATTGATTATTCCATTTTTTAGCAAGGCACCCTACTTATTGAGGGTACTAAGTTGTTGTCTTCCTCTTCTTGAAAACTTTCTCTCATTCTACAAACATCTCCACCAAGATATCAAAAGTTATGGACTAGAGTTTTGCACTAACATGTAGGAATTCAAGAGAATGGGAGTATCTAGGGTATAGAGACTTCCCAAAGTCATTGAGAGGAATGACCATATTAACTCCAATGACATCTACATCATGCATGGTGGCTCTAATTTCAAAGGCTAGGGATAGGGTTTCATCTTATTTAAACTCAAATTTGCAGAGTTCGACTACGAACTGAACATCCTCTAATTCTGAGTGTGATCCATATAGAACTTTCAACTTATTTAATGCAACATAGGAGTTTGTAATAGAAACTATATGGTGACTCACCTATTCGCTTATAGAAGTAGCAATACGAGCATAGAATTTGCCATCCTTGTTCTCCCAAATTGCTAGCTCTTTATTGGATGTGGACTTGGTATGGGCATTGTCCTCCTATCCTTCACATATGCCTTTCCATAAGCCATTAAAAAATAGGGTAAGCCTGATGTTTCTTGACCATCCTTTGTAGTTCCCTATTTTTAGTTAGCATAACACCAACAATGGAGATGATAGAATGCATATTTCAACAGATAAGCTAGAATATGAAGCAACAATATAAGTAAGCACACCACCATTCCCTTTAGCAAAAAATAATGAAAATTCACAGAACTTTTCTAGTGGAAAAAGAAAGGTGAGGTTATCGCAAAAAATACATACTTCCTATAATTAAAAACTCAATCCAAAGCACAAATTGCGATGTTGATTGTTTAGTAATAGAGATAGACGAGCTTAGCCATAAACTTGACTCAATATGCCTATTCTTTAGACTAGTTCTTTCCTCGAATTGCTAGATGAAGATTATCCAAACATGGGAGAAAGAAGCATGTATAAAATGTGAGGGGTGATCTCTTAGTGAAAAAAATTTTTCTCCTCTTGTTTGAAAATCAGGGGAAAGATATTTGTGAGAACTAAAACCCTTATCTTCGGTGTGTGGCTGATATTGGTGACAATTTAATGACCTAGGCAATGTTCGATCTTGATGGAACCTTTGAGAGTTGGATCCAGTGAGTAGAGGTGACACCTTTTAAAGTGGTTTCATAAACAACCATCAACGTGCAAGGAAATCTATATGAGGGGATTTAAGTGATGGCTAAGTTCGCAAGATATCAATAAATGTTAGAAAATCAGAAAGGCGAGAATATTTTCTTATCTTGATAATTACTTGTGATGTATTTGTATTCTTATTAACTTCTTTTATGCCTTCTTTTATCTTCTTGTCATCAAGTAACTATCAAAACTAAAAGCAAGAAGACCAAAACAACAAATGACACAGAGTGTAGGCTCTCAGCTAAGGCAAAACCCCTTTCCTAGGGGGAAACCAAACCAAAATTATCTTCTTAAAGAATCAATTCAAAATGAGACAACCAATACCACTAGAACAACAACAAGACCTTCTTCATCCACCAAGTCAACCTTCCAACCATTCTTCCTTCATCAAGACAAAGATGCATAAGTCAACAAGCTTTATACTGTCCAAAGTCAACTTAAGTCAAAGCAGATCTAATCCAAATAAAAACTTGGCCTTCCTTATTATCTATAAAACTTATGCCTGTACCTTTGACCCTGCAACTTCACAATGCTACCTCGGATATCTTGCACGTGAGGGCATAAATGATCAAGATTTCAGACCTTCCTTCTTCGCTAGCCTTCCATTTCTTTTGTAATGGATTTGACCTTCTTTCTGAGGCTTCTCACGCTTCTTTCTTCCCTAGAATTGCATATTGAAACTCTTCTTAGATTAACCCTTAATATGTTGAATGCATTGTTGATATATGATATCTTTTTTGGTCGAATTATCTTCAATGAGGTCGACTTGCTAGGAGATGAGGCCAACTTGGTGGAGGAGGCTTACTTTCAATTTTGACAAAAAAACAAATTTATGACTCATGACACAACCCTAGAAGCACTTAATGGGTGCTTTGACCTATAAACAAAATAAACTGAGCATGAAACCCATGTTAATAAAAATAATTTTTGTTTGATTTTTACAATATATTTTTTTCTTCTTCTATTTACAAATACATAAGAATTACATTGTTTCATGAGCCAAACAACAATTATGAAGACTAATACTGGTTACATTTTTAACACTCCCTCTTAACTAGGGAGGTATATATATTTTTTCAACTAGTACAAGGATGAACTCAAGTTGAAATGTTCCAAGAAGAGTATAATAGTATGTACAATGCTAGATACCATTTAGGGCAAAACTGCCAAGGTATCAACTCTACTCATCAAAGATCCAAGTGCCATCTGCCAAGACACTAATTCAAGGATCCAAGTGTCATCTAGGCTACCTACCAAGACACTAATTCAAGGATCCAAGTGTCAAGACGCTGACTCATCATCAGGGATCCAAGTGTCAATTACCAAGACACTAACCCATCAAGGCCCCTGTGTCATTCAAGGCACCTACTTATCACAGATCCCAGTGTCATCTAGGCTAATTTATCAATTCCAACAGAGCTCTGAACATTATCCAAGCCAAGACATTAACACAAACAAGGGATCTAGGTACCATCTAGTCTGCCTGCCAAGGTACCATCCCAACAAGGACTAAGGTGTCATCTAGGCCAATATATCAATTTTAACTAATATCTCAATACTAATTAGGTCAAGACACCAACCCTCTCAAGGATCTAGACATCATCAAGGTCAAGATATCCACCTTAAACAAGGATCTCCATATCATCTAGACCAAGATACCTTCCCTCATAGGGATCTAGGTATCTATACCAAGTTGTCCTCCCTGATAGGGATCTACATATAATCTAGGCCAAGGCACCATCCATAACTCTGTTCTAGGTACCATCTAGGCCAAGATATCCTCCCTCACAGGGTTCTACGTATCATCTAGGCTAACTGCCAAGATACCAACCTTGTCATATTTCTCTCCTCGTGGCATTCACTAGACGTATGGTTGTTAGTCCTAGCCTAATGCATGACACATGAAGTAGAGAACCATGTCGTCCCTCTCAACTAGAGAGGATATACACTTTCCTTCGCAAAGGAAATATATCCAAGCTCTCTCTCAACTAAGAACATGTGTCCAACATTAATTATTTTATTCTTTCAGCCACACATGTTCTTCTTTTTGCATCTTCAAGTCATCAGAGAACTTCGAACTTCTGAAACATCATTCCTTTCACAGAATTGGACTTTCGCTTTTAATCATCAATGCAAATTTCAACGTCATCAAGGATTCTACAACTCCCTCTTTATATCATGCTCATCATCATCATAAATTCATCATCAAGCACGAGGCATGCTTACAATTTTACAACTTTATACCTGCAAATCTCATCAACAAGTACAACACAACAAACTATACATGTACAAGAGCATGAAGTTAACTTTGTTAATCTAGGGTTTCAATAAAGGACCAAACCTAAAATATCCCAAAATCTAAACCTTGTTATGGTTTTAATAATAGCACAAGCATTTACACCTAGATTTTCTAGGGTTTGTCATAAACCCTATATATTATCAACAAACCCTAAAAAGATAGGATTTTACCAAGGTGAACAAATAACAAAAGATAGTACTACAAAAGTTGATTTAATCTAAAAATCAAACATCCTAACAATATAAGAAGTTTTATGAAAATAAAGCAAAACCCTAGACATGAGAGAGTCATTAACATAAATAAATTTTAAAAACAAAATGATTGTACCTTTAAATCCCGAAGGAGAACCATTACAAATTTTATAATATTAAACATACATTGAGTTGTTTTTTCTACCAAACTTGAAGGGCTCCTTCTTGAGTGGCTTCTTTTACAAACTTAGAAGGGCTTCCTCTGCAGCCAAGCTTCTTTCGCGATTCAAGTCTTCCTTTGAAGGCTCCCTTTAAATTTAGCCATAATCCTTTCTTTTACAAACATTCTTTAGAATATACATGCAAACCTCTTTCCAAGGAAAACATAAGGGAAATGATTTGTTATCAAGTAGCAAAAATAAACCTAAATATATAGAGGAAATCACCAACAATGTAATGAAATAAATAAAGAACAAAATACTTATCTTTTGTGAAAAGGTGGAGGCTCCCTTTTGATCTTGTACTGGTCTTTCAGGGTCCTTTCAATTCCTCCTATCGTTGTGCTTTCCAAAGCACAAGGGTTGCTTATCTTCTCATTCGACTTCTTAGTCTACAACAAAGCCTTCTATTTGACTTTAAGGTATTTTTACTTTCACTTTTTTTTCCATGATCCTTCTATTGTTTTCAAGAGTGAACAAATCCAACGATGCCAATGTCAACGTTTTGCTTTCTAATAATACCAAACAAGAAGCGTATTCTTAAGGTGACTTATGAAAGTTTCATTGACTGTCTCAAACTTCTGAGATTATACCACAGATCATTGTTGTCTTTTTCCAAGCATACTTCTTTTACCAATTTTTTATTCTTGAATTCGAGTGTTATTATATAGGTATCCAACCCTTTGATTAGGGCTTCCCATTTTTATTGTATGTGTTTATAGAATAGGCATATAAAGCCTTTTACTCAAGTTGGCCTAGTTTCTCCATCATGCATCTTCTTCTTGCTCGACAAAGTGACTACTTCTTTCAAGAACCTTGATCTTTTAATGACAAGGCTTCTTATTCTACTTTTCATATTTCTGATAATAAGATTACAATGATTTCTTTACAGAGGAGATAGAACTTGTGATCTAGATTAGGTCTCTTTTCTACCTTATGGATCCTTTTCAAAGACATAATTCTCAAAAATTTAAGGCGACTTCAGTTCTTTGGATAGAGTTAACCCAATTATTGTAACAAGTGAGAAATTAGACCTAAGAAAACAATTTATATACTGCAATATCTTTTTTAGTGCTTTTCATGCTAATCCTTTAGCATAGGACTTTTTGACCTATATTCTTCTTCCAGGCCTTTGCTCTATTACTCACTCTATCACAAGGATATATATATCCCTCTCATCCACCCTTTTTATGTCTTGAAACAAAGATTCAAATATGAGTCTTTGCCTAAGAGATTATACACAAAACCTTTGGCCTTCTAAAGAAGTGTACAAAACTTCAAATTTCATTGATGATGGCATTTGTTAATGCCACCCCATATGAGGTCAAGATCTCCTTGTAGCCTTTAATAGGTCACTTCTTTCAAGCTAAATTATAAACCAAAACCTTCCAAGGCTTCCAAGAACTCTTTAAAATATGATTCTTCTTTAAAGCATGTCCTTATGAACTTCCTTGAATATTTCCTTGAACCCTTACCTAATGACGAGAGCCAATGATCTTCAAGTTGCCTTTTTCTCTTTTTTACCTTAGCTCTGATACCATGTTAGAAAATCTGAATGGCAGAAATATTTTCCTTATCTTGATAATTATTTGTGATGTATTTGTATTCTTATTAAATTCTTTTATGTCTTCTTTTATCTTCTTGTCATCAAAAACCTATTAAAACCAAAAGCATGAAGATCAAAACAGCTAATGACACAAAGTGTATGCTCTTAGTTAGGGAAAAACCCCTTTCCTAGGGAAAAACCCAACAAAAATTCTCTTCTTCTTCAAGAATAAATTCAAAATGAGACAACCAATACCACTAAACTAACAACAAGACCCCATTCATCCACCAAGTCAGCCTTTCAACCATTATTCCTTCATCAAGACAAAGATGCACAAGTAAGCAAGCTTTATACCATTCAAAGTCAACTTAAGTCAAAGCAAATATGCTCCAAATTACAACTCATCTTCCTTCTTATCTCTGAAACTTTGACCTGTACCTTCAACCCCACAACTTCACACAATTTCGTCAGATCCCTCACACATGTGGGTAGAAATGATAAAGATTTCAGACCTTCCTTCATCACTAGCATTCCTTTTCTTTTGTAATCGAGTATACTTTCTTTCCTAGGCTTCTCGCACTTCTTTCTTCCTTAGAATTTCATATAGAATCTCTTCTTAGATTAATCCTCAATATGTCAAATGCACTGCTTATATATAGTCTCTTATTTGGTTAAATTATCTTCAATGAGGATGATTCGCTAGGAGATGAGGTCGACTTGGTGGAGGAGGCTTAACTTTCAATTTTGACATAAAAATAAATTTATTTCTTTATACAAAAAAACCAAGAAGGGTCTATTACATGATGAAAAGGACTATGACTCATGAAACAAACCTAGAAGCACTAAATGGGTGCTTTTGACCTATAAACAAAATAAATTGAGCATGAAACCCATGCCCATAAAAATAATTTTTCTTTGATTTTTACAATAATGGTCTTTTCTTATTTTTACAAAATGCATAAGAATTACATCTAGCGTCATGAGCCAAAAAATAATTATGAAGATTGATACTAGTTACATTTTCAACAGTGTGTAGATAGAGAGTGGGCATAGGTCGTGAGTTATAATATCGTTATCAGATGTATGCATAAAGAGTGTGAAGAAGGTGTGGTTGAGGCTAAGATAGAGACATACCCAGGGCATACTAGACTAGATGAAACACACACAGATTGATTGTGTCATGAGGCCTAATAGAATACGCAAGCATGAAGCCACATTGGGTTCATCAATGTTGAATGGGACACAACTACAAACCTAAAGCATGGACAAATAACGGATCTCAGAGATCAAAAATTGAATTGATAAACAAAGGGAATAAAGACAGATCTGACAAGTCAAAATAGTATAACAACATAGATGGATAGGTATGAGTGGGTGGCATAGATGGAAAAGGAGTCACACCAAGTGGTAGAGGTGTCTAAACTTGGCTATGATACCATGTTAGGCCAGGTGAGGCAACTCCCAAAACTTGATGCATTTCTATTAAACAAACGCACATATATACAATGATGTCATGACCTCTAATTTCAACTTCAAAGGTATGATGTCTCTTTATATTCCAAAGTTTCATATTTTGATAACTATATATTTATAAAGTATTCACAATTTCATCAAATCCCTACAAATTAGGTGTCTAACGTTATTAAACACTCTAATTAAATTATATAATATATATGTTTGATTTGCTACTAAAGAAACACCAAACATGGAATTTTACTATCAAGGTCCATCTCCAATCTACATCCTATTGTAAAAACCCAACCACATTCATAAATTGACCTTTTAATCAAAGTCTGCATATACTTAAAATAAAAAATATTTCGCCTTTGTTCACAAAGATTTGTTGAACAAGTAATGTACCCAAATTTGTATATATTAATATAATATTTTAAACACTTTTATTGGACAAAAAATTCATTAATATCATGAACCATATATTCATAAATATCTTAAAATCATTAACATACTTATAAAAAATTTAATTGTTAGACAATGATTTCCATGCATGCAATAATCATTTTAGAAAGCCTTTTATTCATCATATTAGAGTAAAACAATGAAGACAAACATGTTCTTTAACACATGGTTGTGTGTGGGGTGAATAATGCCACTTATGTCCATGTGAATTTGATTCCTTTAAATATTTAATGGAATTAATGTTAAAATGGATTTATGTTCATTTAGTAGTAATAACAATCTTGTATTTATCATATATGTGTATATGTTTTTAATGATACATGTTTTTATTTTCCAAATTAAATTCAACATATATATCATCATAACATGTCACATGCAAGAATTGAACTTAAGTGGGGAAGATAAAAATATTTATCTCAACAACTCAAGATAATTAATATGATAGTTAGTAGTGAGAAGAACTACTTTTAGGAGCAATCTAACTAACAATAGAATTATTTTTTTCACTAGAATATGACAATACACTTTCTAGCAAGATTGTGATTCCTTATTGTTTAAAATGCAATTTTCAATTCATAAATGGATTCAACACCTAAGAAAACCCCGAGGCACTCGAAATTTGCAAATTAAACAACTTAAATTTCTGATTCTTAAAGGTCTCTACTTGATTTTGGGCAAAATTAACAACAAAAAAAAAGAGTCATTTCGTCTATTCTACCGGTTTGCCTACACGGTACCCTTACGTAGAGATAACCTGCATTTATTGTAATTATTTATCTTAATATAATCAATTACAAATAAAATTTGTAAGTATGATGGCGATAAAATGAAAATTGCTATTTAAGTTTACTTTTGGTGGTTTGGAATAGTAATTGTTATCCTCATTGACACATGTTTAACACTCACAAAACATAACTAG
>APFE030454312.1:37982-53996 GCA_000404065.3 Pinus taeda | reverse complement strand
AAATTATTAATCTGTATTATTATTGATAAATGTCTTTTAGAAAAATCACATCATTAGGATGCATTCTTATTATTTATTCCTGAAAATTGTATGATTTCTTTCAACTTGTCCTGAGGATGAACCATATTGATTGGTTCGAAAAGTCGACCAAATTCATTAGAATGCATCTTACTATTTATTCATGAAGATTATATGATTTTTTTCACTTTGTCACGAGAATGAACCACATTGATTAGTTCGAAACGTAAACCAAATTCCAATAACGTGATTATTAAGAAAAACATTTATCTTTAATATAAACTACAATAGTGTGGAGCTAAATTTTAAAATAAACACCTAAACATATTTACAAAAATTTAAACTCCCCGAAGTTTAAAATTAAGAAGGTTATAACATGAATAAATGGATAAAACAAATATCGAAGTACCCACGTAGAAATATGATAATATACACACCACGTAGAAATATGATAATATATATATAGATAATTGAGAAAAACAGGATAGGCAACTACAGAGAGCGAAACGGATAAGCGGGCAAAATGGCTCTCTGCTATTCTACCTCTTCTTTGGCACTCTCTCGTCCAATATCAACTCGACGATATCTATCGTCAGCGGGTTGGAAGTCCAACAATGCGTTTTCCTCGCTCAAGTTCTCAAACAGTTTTTCAGGACCTGCATTATTCTCAGGTCAGCATCTTTCCCACTGTAATTTGTTCCCTCTATCTTTAGTTTCAGACCCAAGATGATATTAACAGTTTAAGTCTTTCAATAAATTTCCTGCATACCGCAGGATGTGATAAGATGTTCGTTGTAGTTGGTTTCTATTTCGCTTTTTTCTCAATTTTCTCGGCTGGGGGTGGGATTGTGAATTTGTGAGAAATTTTCGTTTCAGGAATTCCTGTTCGACCCCTTTCGATGCCCTCGAGAAGGACTGCTGTTTTCGTGGTGGCAGTAACCAAGAAACCTGACTCTGCTGCAAAAAGAGCTCGCCAGGCCGAGAAGAGGCGTATTTACAACAAATCCCACAAATCAGAGATAAAGACCCGCATGAGAAAGGTAATTTAAAGCTGCTGCGCAATTTGTCTGTTTTTGTTCTAAGACACCTACAACTTTATGGTGGTCCAATTATGCTTACATCCAAAAATAGCACACAGTACAGTCTTAATAATGCTGTTCATGAAAGATTCATGATTTGAAATTGAACGCATGTTCACAAGGATTGACATCCGTAGTCTGGATGAATCTACCTATATGATATCAGGTGCTGGAACTGTTTTATCTACATGGTTTTAGAGCAGATGTAGTTTTTTTCTTTCTTTGAGTTGTCAAATCTTAGGGCTGAACTGTAACTCCAAGCTTAGGGCTGAACTGTAACTCCATGCTCATTAGGTCTCTATGTAGCATACTCAGTGCTGCAGTCAGTGGGGCTAGTCTTAATTCACTTTTGCTGCACTGCTATTATCCTTATTGTGCTGAGACAATTTTCATTCAGCAGCCATATGGAACAACTCAGAAGAAGATTGTAGCCGAATGCATGCTAAAACAAACAAAATTTTAACTGTTCAATTCATGCAAGAACATCATAATTAATTTCTTCAAAAGAGAATAACACAGATTCAAAATGATACTTATCTTCTCTTTTTTTGAAAGTGCTTCCTTTAAACTCAACGGAAGCATTCTGACTAGCTTGAAGAAGTGGGGCATTAGAAGTGGCTTGCTTGTGCAGGAGAAATGACCGTTGAGGGGCAAACTATTGACAATGCAAGCACATATGTTGAGCTAAGTTGCCATGACAGGGGGTACTCTTATGTGAAAACTATGCAAGACTTGCACTTGACCCCAACTACTTGTTTGTTTCTCAGGGGAATTGAATCTTAGTGGGTCACATGTCAGCTGAACCACAGCCTCATTTACAGTACTTATTTTTAAATTGGCATAACTGAAACTGATTGCTAAAAGACTGATTCACCACCCAGCCAAAGGTGTTCTTACTTGAATATCACCTCAAAACCAGGGCGATGATATGATAAGTAGACAATGGGCATATGCCTGGTTCTCACACCATCTTCACCAATTAAAGGACACAAAACCCTTGCTAGCCTTCACGCTAGATCAAAGGAAAGGCAGATTTAGATTACAATAGCTGAAACCCTTGATAGCCTTCTTGCTAGATGAAGGGAAAAGGCAGATTTAGATTATAATTGTGCCGAGAAGCGCTCTCCAGCCCATTATGTGAGAGATGTTGTTCTGTCCTATTATGTTATGTAAACATTTTGACTCGGTCAAAATAAGAATAACCCTATGTTAAAATAAACATTTTACGTTATTATTTTTTTATTATCAATTTTTGTAGGGTAGTTAAAGTAAATTTGGAATAAAAATAAAAATAATCTTATGTTAAAATAAAAATCCTATGTTATTATTTTTTTAATTAATTTTGTTGGGTAGTTAAGGTAAACTTGACTTGGTCAAGTTACTGGTGAATTTTGTGCTCTAGGTTTATGAAAACCTATGATATTGCCCATGGTATTCATGTGGAATATAGCCTATTTAAAGGGGGGAATTAAACCAGCCTAGATCCATCTTAACTCCGGATCTACCAAGTGCCGAGAGTGATCAAATCTCTTGACATGCGAATATTGTAAGATGCAAAAAGATTTGATCGCTTTTGGTGCTTGGTAGATTTGGAGTTAAGATGGATCTAGGTTGGTAGTTGAAACCCTTGCTAGCATACAAATAAAATAGGTGGCAGAGTGATAGCAACATGAGACTTTAGCAGTGAAGGCACTGCTGCTTTATCCTACTTGTTAGAACAAAGCCTCCTTACTAGAACAAGGGGAACTTTGTGATATGGATTGGATCATTATATTGTTTGTTATCCATCCCAAAGCTTTCAGAGTGAAAAAAGTGGAGGAATCAGTTCATAGGACCATTTTTATCGGCAGGACCTAGTTTGGCAAATTGGTGTCTGAAACCTTCAGGGAGCAGTTTGAGGTATCAAATGATGTTTTTTTGGAATAAAAATTTGGTGCTTAATTGAAATACTCTTTTGTGCTATTATACACACAAATACCTTTCCTATGACGCAAGAATCACATCAATTAGAGTTTGTATGGAAAAATTATGCCGCTTGGAAGTTGATCTTCTTCTTTGGACCACCATAATTCGAGAGTATGCCATGTCAGACCCCATTATTCATGGAAAAGGGGCTAGCCACATGATCATGAAGAAGAAGACTCTAGAAGAGTCCATATTGTATCTCTAGTTAAGAGTTGGAGTCAAACTTAATCACTAGTAGGCTATCGAAGTGTGTTATAATCGGGCCACTAGGAGGAAAAGGGGTTCAATTCTATTCGAGTGCATTTTGTTGCATAGATGAGCAGAGTAGCTGAGGGTGGAGAGGGGGAGAGAATGCAAAGAGGATTTGTGCATTGTAGCAGCCTTGGGCCACAAAATTCACTTCTTTGTGCTTGCATCCATTTTCCATTCAGAGAAAGAGAGTAGAGTAGCCTCACCTTCTAGCTGGGTTTTCTCCCGAAAGGGTTTCCCAGGCTATGCCTTATGTTGATTTGTGGTTTTGTGAGTTTATTTCGTTGTTCTTTATTTTTTGCATAATTGCATGCATACATAATAAATTGTAATTTACAAATCCAGAAATCTAAGCAGAAATAAACCCTCATAGTAGATTCCTAATTTTCTAATATATTTTAGTAGATCTGTTGTGACAAATTGTCTAGTGGAATATCCATGACTATTTACGGATCACTTTAATAACACAATAACAAACATGATAGCATTGTTAAACATGATACCAAAGTTAAAGGGTATTATAGTGGGAGGCCCAACAAGCTGCTTAAATATTTATGATAATCACGGCCTAATTGTGTTTATGAAGTTGTGTTATTTTTTAGCTTTATAAAATTTTGTGCAACTATAGCTAGAGTGCCCTTGTGCTTGAGCCCATGCAGTTTTTGATATTTTGTCTCGAAAATCTTGTGGCCTTACAACAACTGAAGCCTATGTTGAAGCCATTTTCCCATATTATCACATCTGATATATTGTTGTGTTGAAGTGTTAGGATTCCATGGAAATTGACTTTGTGAATGTTGATAGAAGTTGATTGATGACATGTAGCTTATGAAATAGAAAAGTATCTTTCCATGCAAAACAATATAACTAAGATGGATGTTTTGGGTAGACATAGTTGTTGAAATTTTGAGTCTAGTAAGACTACCATAAATATACACAATAAGATGTAATTTACAGATCTAGAAATCTAAGTAGAAATAAACCCTCAAAGTAGATTCCAAATTTTCTAATATATTTTAGTAGATCTTTTGTGAAAAATTGTCTAGTGGAATATCCACGGCAATCACAGATCACTTTGATAATGTTGCCTCAAAATCTAGCAAGTCTTGTGAGGGTAGCTCACAAGACGAGCTAAACCAAGGGACAACAATGAGGTGTGGCCCAATGTCACCATAGCCACTACCTCCTGCTCTTTTGTGGACTCTCACCACTAGGGAGGCTTCACTTTAGTAGGTCACCTAGAAGGATTTGTCAAGTATAAGGGATAAAGTGACAAGATAGGCCTATGGAGGACAACTTTTCTTAAGGATGAGTTTTAGCAAGCATAATATGGCAATTTGCATCCTCTAATATGCCTAATTAAGGCACAACGTGATCTAGCGCTTGAGAAATAACAAATCAAAGGAACTCTTAGAATCACAAGGCTAAGAAAAGGCTTCCAAAGAAAGTATACCTTCAACCTATGGAACGATAAGACTTCAAGAAGCCCCAAGTTGAATCCTAGGGAAATCTAGGGTTTTTTAGGCCAAAATCTACTTAGGGCAAGAGACTTTAGCCTTAGTATGAATGAATTAGCCCCTAAAAGGAGTTGATTTTGAGGCAATCACCTCTCATTCAAGTGTTCAATCCTTCCAATGACCAACGACTTCAACCCTAGCCCTAGCTAGCAGCTTATTCTTGAGGGGCTGAAAATCAGATTTGGGGAGAGGAG
This sequence comes from Pinus taeda, assembly GCA_000404065.3. Lineage (NCBI taxonomy): Eukaryota > Viridiplantae > Streptophyta > Pinopsida > Pinales > Pinaceae > Pinus > Pinus taeda. Next base: position 48,974 of record APFE030454312.1, on the reverse strand, counting down.
ATGAAATTTATGTGAAGTCGTATGGATTGTTCAAGAATCTAGTGTAATTAGATATAATAGGATTCTTCTAGACTTGATAATTATTTGTGAGGTGTTCTAACTTTTCTTCTTAACATAGTCTTCACTTGTTATTATTAGAGTGTGTCTTCGTTAGTTCATCAAATAGCTACCAAAGCAAAGAGACAAGAACACAAGATATTTGGCTTTCTGCTAGGGCCAAAAACCTCTCCCTCTTGGAGAGGAAAACCCACACAAAATTCTTGTTATAGAGATTCCAATTGACGAATATCAAGAGCATGACCCTTGACATGCTATGCCACTCCAAGACCAATACACCAATCCTGTTCTTTGTCACTGCTAAGATCATCATCATTATTGCATCATTGAGGTCATCACTTACTGCATCACTGAGGTCATTATTGTTGCACCGTTTCTATTCTTTCACTTAGATCATTTATGCATTCTTCTCTATTATCATCACCATGTCTTCATGGATGCATTGAGTTTTGTCTTCACTAAGATCATTATGCCGAGGTCATAACTGTGTACAGTATGCTGAGAGAGCCTTGTTGTGGGATTACTACTATGTCGAGACAGTGATCAGTGTATCATCTTCATCTTCTTCATAACAAACATATTGAGACAGTGATCAACGCTAAGGTCTTATGTCATTACATCTATAATGAGATTGTGATTGTGGTCTTTTATTGCACCCTAGACTATCACCACCAAGGAGGAGAAGACTGTAATTTGCTTACTGAAATTATACGCGACATAGCAGGGGTATCTGAGATGTATCCTCCTGTAATACGAGGTTTAGATTCCTGTAGCCATCCAAGAGGATCTGAGGTCCTGTGCTTACCTGAAGTTTCAGAGATTCGAGACATTGTTCTGTTGCCTTGATTCGAGATTCCTGTACCTCCTGCACCCATCCGAAGTTCAGTGAAGAATCCAAAATCTTGCTTTTCTGTGGTGACCCTAACTGCGTACATATAGTAGTTATGTCTCTGTATTTGAGCCGACGTGATAGTGTGAAGTGTTGTGTCCTTTTATTGAGTTGACTTGACTTTCTTTAGTTTGTTTAATTCAATTTGAGGCTGACATGACTACTCTACTTATCGTTTTTCTTGCAGGCTTCTTCTTTGAAGGATGGTGCTTGTCTTGGAGGGCTGCTTGACACTAGGTTGACTCATGTTCATTACATAAAAGCTCCAGAAGAGCTCTTCGATATAATTTTGACTCTTTGACTTTCCTAGACCTATAGAATGGGCAAGAAACCCATTCACATAATTTATAAAAATAATAATTATTTTTCTTGACAAGTACAAAGATCAAAATTATATTGACAAATGTCGAACCTAGTTACCCTTTTCTTCAACACTCCCTCTTAACTATGGAGGTATTTACAATGTTACATGGTTATTCTCAATCTGAAGAATTTTTCATATGAAGAATTGGATTGGTAATCCCATCTGTATAGAATCATATCAATCGTCATTGTCATAGTGCAAGGCCTTGACTAACAACTCCATCTCTCCATGAGACCATGAGCCACAATGCTGGCGAGACCAATGATTTATAGACACCTTCATCATTGTCTCTCAAGGTACATGTCCACCAAGGTGTTCACTGAGTGTGACCTTCTAGGACTATTCTTATCTTAGGTTCCCAACCCTCAAAGAATATTAGTCCTCTTGCCTACTCTTATCTTGGATGCCCTACACATCCTCAAAGAGCATCGGATGCTAGATGATTACCCAATCCCCCATTCTTTCTTTTCAGGTGAAGACAAGAATGTTGTGTCTATCATGTGTCTACATTTTTATTCATGTCCTTCACCTAGACTTACGACTGTTAGTCCTGTTCTAGTGCAACACACATGAGATAGAAAAACACAACAGTCACTCCCTTTTAATCAGGAGTGATCTAATTCAAACTCCCTCTTGATCAGGGACCTACCAGAACTCCCTCTTAGCTGGGGACTTTTTTATACTTTAGCAACTTCTTCTTCGTGGGTTCTTCAACTGCTGGATCAACTTCTCTCCTTGATGTCATGAAATTTAGTTGAGCTTCTTCCTTGTAGGGTAACATCCATCGATCACTTTTCTCCTTAGTTCATAATGTCATTCCTTTCTTCATGGAAAATGGCCTTCTTCATATCTGGAACCTTCATTATATGCCTACTTCTTTCTCATCATGCTTCTTCCATCCACCACATGAATGCTAGTTGTACTTGTATTTACAACTCTTGTTCGAGTAGCCCTGCATTTTCCAAATATTATTCAAGAAATCAAAACATCATATTAAATCAAATCATACCTTACGAGATGGCTCTTCATCATGACATCTTCTTGTAGGTATCACAACCTGCACACATATTGATACATCTCCCAAAGATATCCATTGTCAAGGGTCTACATCTTTTTCAGACTTTCATCAGTCTTCATATCTTTCCGGGAGATTTCCTAGTCAAATCTTCTTGGTCTTTTGGATGTTGATTGCCTTCATCATGGTTGCATATCTCATGATTTCTTCCTTCCTCACACATCCCATTTCCTGGAGCTTTTAATCAGAGTTTCTTAGTCAACTACCTCATACTTCATATGAGGACATATTATGTTGATTTCATCTAGTGTGACTTATGCCTTCTTGCATTCTTTCAGAGGAGAAGATCCTTTCTCTCTTGATCATGCTTCTCAAGATAGAAGTAATGATCCATTGTTACCTGCAACCACATGACATGACATTATAATATCAAATACAAGCATACATACCTCATTTTACCTTTAGGTCATCTAGGCTTCTTCCAACAACTTCCTTGATTGAAGAGATTTTCAATCCCTTGATCTGCTTCATGTCATCACACCATTATCCCCATGAATTCCATAAGTTGGAGTTCCTTATGAAACACTTGCATCCTCTCTATATTAGTGAATCCTCCGACGAGGATTCTATCAGAGAATCTTGAGGATCTTGGATATCCCCATCCGGCAGATGTTTCTTGATGTATGATGAGCCTTGTCCTGGATGACATCTTTCTTTCCTTTAATATTCAATGCGATTCCCAAGAGCTATATCCTTCATGTTTGATTGCCATGGATTTTGTCCTTTTCGTCCTTCATGATTCCCATGGTGATGTCACAAGCTCTTGCTTCTAATGCTTTCATGATGCCATGATGCATGTTATTATCATTGTCATATCTTATTATAGGAGCTTATGATATGATCCTTCTGTGAGGGATACTATCTTACTCATAGGAGAGATTTGATACTCCTTCTTTCCTTGGCCCTTTTCTTTTATCCTTTAATACTATAGATTGCAACATGTCTTTCTCTATCTAGTGTAGAAACCACAAATAGCTGAGTGAGGTAACCTTCTTTGTTCATTGATATTTGTTACCTTGCTCATCAATGATGACTACCTTCTTATCATCTTTCCTAGTTCTTCATGAAGTAATTCCTTCATTCTTTGATACCTTTACTATTGTGTAGGTCTAAATGACCTTCTTTACTTTAATTTTCGAGAGTATATCTAGTATTTCATATATCTCTCTTTATGTCTCCTCCTTTGCTATTTAGGTACGAGAGGACTTTTGAGTGATATCACATGAATCCTATGAATCTCTTGATGGATTCAAACAATGCTTGACCTTCATAGACCTTTTCATAGATATCAATGATTTCTCTTTTCTCTGAGGATTATGACACTCCTCCTGATTCTATGCAAGGACTTTCAATTATATAATCGATTTATAAGTCCCCTTGCAATCCTGAAATCATTTAACCAAATCTAATTATAAATTTGAAAGATACTTGGTGTGTGAAGAGGAGATCTTCACCTTGATGCTTCTTTTGCTTGAGATGTCCATCATTAGTATCCTTTCATCACAACTTCCTTGGAGGCCTTCTAGCACCATGACGTTAGTGGTCTTGACATCACCGAGACTGCTTCATGACCTTCCCAATTTATTTTTAAGGTACTTTTGACTTCAACATATTGTTGACATGTTAGTGATACTATGTTCTGATCCGAGTACCATGCTATTGAGATCATAATCATAGACAAAATTTGAGACTGTGACAAGTGTATTGATATGGCACTGCACAGTGATGTCTATGTGCATTATGTAGAGAGGCAATTTATTGAGAGCCCAAACCTGTCAATGAATGACATAACTGAACTGTGGGAGGCACTGTATAGATAGATTGTCTCATCACCAAAACTGCCTTGATGTAATAACTATACTGAGACAGTGATGTAATCATGGATTGTTAGAGGTATTCCTTGGATTACTTCTGCAATCTCTCTCTCTCTCTCTCTCTCTCTCTCTCTCTCTCTCTCTCTCTCTAAATATATATAATAGATATATATATATATACCTGAGACTATCTTTTATGGCATGGAGAAAGTTCAGTGATCAAGAAGTGAGGATCACTGATATACTCCATCAAACTGAGCATGAGCTGAGTGCATAACTGTAATTACTGAAGTTGATACTCCATGACTGTTGCAGACCTGCTTGTTGTATACTTTCTCTTTTAATCCTTTCAACCTACTTTGATGTCCTTGAAGGCAGATCCTTGTATGTCTCTTTTGCTGCCCTTCATTTGACTTCAACACCTTAGCTCTATGTTGAAGAATCTAATGTAATTAGATATAATAGGATTCTTCTAGACTTGATAATTATTTGTGAGGTATTTTAATTTTTCTTCTTAACATAGTCTTCACTTGTTATTATTAGAGTGTGTCTTTGTTAGTTCATCAAATAGCTACCAAAGCAAAGAGACAAGAACACAAGATATTTGGATTTTTGCCAGGGCCAAACCCTCTCCCTCTTGGAGAGGAAAACCCACACAAAATTATTGTTTTAGAGATTCCAATTGACGAATACCAAGACCATGACCCTTGACATGCTATGCCACTCCAAGACCAATACACTAATCCTCTTCTTTGTCATTGCTACGATCATCATCATTGCTGCACCATTGAGGTCATCACTTACTGCATCACTGAGGTCATTATTGTTGCACCCTTTCTATTCTTTCACCGAGATCATTTCTGCATTCTTCTCTGTTGTCATCACCATGTCTTCATCGATGCACTGAAGTCTTCATCATGCCCTTATCTTCACTAAGATCATTATGTCGAGGTCATAACTGTGTACAATATGTTGAGAGAGCATTGTTGTGGGATTACTATTATGTCGAGACAGTGATCAGTGTATCCAGTGTATCATCTTCATGTTCTTCATAACGAACATACCGAGGCAATGATCAACACTAAGGTCTTATGTCATTACACCTATAATGAGATTGTGACTGTGGTCTTTCATTGCACCCTAAACTGTCACCACCAAGGAGGAGAAGACTGTAATCTGCTTACTGAAATTATACCCGAAATAGTAAGGGTATCCGAGATGTGTCCTCCTGTAATGTGAGGTTCAGATTCCTGTACCCATTCAAGAGGATCTGAGGTCTTGTGCTTACCTAAAGTTTCAGAGATTCGGGACACTGTTCTGTTTCCTTGATCCGAAATTCTTGTACCTCCTGCACCCATCCGAAGTTCAGAGAAGAATCCGAAATCTTGCTTTTCTATGGTGACCCTAACTGCGTATATATAGTAGTTATGTCTCTGTATTTGAGCCGACGTGACAGTGTGAAGTGTTGTGTCCTTTTATTGAGCTAACATGACTTTCTTTAGTTTATTTAATTCAATTTGAGACTGACATGACTGCTCTCTTTATCGTTTTGCTTGCAGGCTTATTCTTTGAAGGATGGTGCTTGTCTTGGAGGACTGCTTGACACTAGGTTGACTCATGTTCATTACATAAAAACTCCAGAAGAGCTCTTCAGTATAATTTTGACTCTTTGACTTTCCTAGACCTATAGAATGAGCAAGAAACTCATTCACATAATTTATAAAAATAACAATTATTTTTCTTGACAAGTACAAAGATCAAAATTACATTGACAAATATCGAACCTAGTTAACCTTTTATTCAACATGGATGACCAACAAAGTGACCAAGTCTAGTGCCTAGTCCTTGGGTGATGGAGTCTATGGGAGTGAAAGATTTGATAAATCTTGGCAAGGAGTAAGGGAATAATAAAACCCTAGATTTCAAGCCCCAACTATCACTTTTGTGAGGGAGCAAAGTCAATTGGGAGAGCTAGTTGAAAGATTCACCAATGGGATTGCCATTCACATTCCATACGTGAGTAATGCATGCAAGACTATCATCTAGAATCTATAGAATGATTATCAACAATGACTAGCACAATAGAAACCCTAGATAATTAACCATTCCATACATTAGACACAAAAGTAAAGATTTATCAAATCCAAAGTACACTTACAAGATAGAATGCATGAACAAGCCTTTATTGCTCCAAAATGACATCTTCAAGACCAAAGAAATAGCTACAAGTAGCAAAATACACCATAGAGTCACATCTCCACAAGATACAAGAAGGCCAAAAATCTCTAAGAGGGCCGAAAATAGTCACATGTGATGATGATCAAATGAAGTATGTCTATCCTCTAATTATATGAGGATTAGGACTAATATTTATGCCTACAAAGTCCCTAAAACAAGTTTGATGCTAAAATGTACTTGGGTTACAAGCCAATCCATTAACTTTACTAAATAGGCCTAAATTTTCCCACACATGTGAGCCGTAGCCTCTCTAATGTTGATGTCATCCAACGTAGGTGCTCCAAATGCCATGTCTAAGGGTGATGAGGTGTCTAAGAAGGTGCAGATGGCTATGAAGTCTAAGATTTGAGGGTTGGCCCTCAAACTCACCTTAATACCTCTTATGGGGTCCCAAGATCCAATTGGGGTGCCACAAAGTGGTCTCCATGGGTCTCCAATTGCTAAATGAGGCCTCCTCCTCTTCATCATTAGGGCTTCCTCTGGTGCAACAGGCCCTCCCTAGTCTCTCAATGTGAGACTATCCTAATCTGGGCTCTGAATCGACTACTGCCCATCAAGTTGTGTCAAGGCCGCCCTTGGGGCATGTTGGGTCCAACTCTGTCATCATAAGGAATCCTCAAATCTGAGTCAAAATCAACCAATGTTTTGGGTCCTAGAGGTGTTTTGGGACATGTATCATTTGATAGTGTTGCTAGGAGGCTCCTGATTGTCAACGCTTCACTTGTTTGGGCCAATGTACTCATTCGAAAGGTCCTAGGTACTTGTGGAGTGGGTTCCCAAGGCTTGGACTGCTAAACCACCTAACAAGAACAACATGGATTCTAGTGAAAGCAACCAATCATTAGGGACTAAAATCAATAATGCATCTAATTAAACCAAACTTGCATGTCAATAACAATTTAATACTTCGAACAAGGATCCTTTTCCAAAATTAGGACCATTATCTTGCAAAGGTGTTTTCAGCCTAGGTAGGGGTGGCTAGAGGTCAACCCTATTAGGTGCTTCTCGTGCCTAAGGGGAAATAACAATTCCTTGGTCCACCCTTCAATCTATAGGTGTTAATGAATAGTGATGCAATAATGGAGGGGAGATGACTTCATGGTTAAGTGCCATGGTCAAAAGGACTAGTTAATGGGGGTGTCCACATCCTGAGTGTACAAATGTGAGGAGGGAGCATTCATGATGCATGAGTTACTAGCTCGGCCTTGGTTTTTCCACCCTTCTTGTGTGCCTTTTGCTTCTTCTTGATTATTCCTTTTATTACTGTTTATAGCTCAAGGTTAGAGCTTGCTTTGTATGATAGAGCTTGCATTATATGATGTAGTAGTTTTATTATCCCTTTAAGATGAGTTAGTTTATTGCTCATTAGGGTTGCGACGTGCAAGGGTTCCTTCTTTTGATGCAATTGAGCAACATGTGCTCAGGAACTAAGTGATGGCCATATGAGTGAGATAGAGTTCATGCTAGGCTTTTGCCCACGTGCTACTCTTTGTGTCCTTGGCCATATTTTGCATTTTGATTTTCTTTCTTTGTTTTGTTGTAGCCATGATATGCTCTTTCTGTTTCTTTTAGCTGCATCATTCTCCCAAGGAAAACTTTCTAGGCCCTACTCAAGGTATGTGAACATGTGAGTGTCAAATCGCCAATAACCAATGGCAAGTTGTACCTGAAGAGTGGAGGTGAGATATAGGGCTTGTAAGTGTTAATTATGATATATTGGGAAGATGCAACTACGCTATCTCAATCATGGCTTTCCAGATAGTGCCCATACTATAACACAAAGGTCCTTAAGGGAGGTCCCATTGGACTAGGATCAAAGATTAACCCCCCTGGTGAGGTGAGAGAACAAGAATATGGTGAAGGTCTGTCAATCTTCCAGATCACCCCATAATCCGTACTAATACCCAAAATCAAACAAGTATAAGCACCCGATTGCGAAATGATCCAAGTACCTTTTGAATAGCAGCCCACCTTTGTCTAAGTGCTAATGCCAGATGGGTGAGAAGCACATGGCTGATGCAAGTGGCAGAGGCACATGGCTTATCATCATCTAATGGTGGGCTTGCTAGATGTTTTGCTGACCAATTGAATGTCAAAATGTAGGCGAAATTTTTTCTACTATGGGGTTACCCAATTTGATGGGTAATAGATAACACAACAACAAACTTGATAACATTGTTGAACATGATACCAAAGATCAGGGTATTACAGTGGGAGGTCCATACATGCCGCTTACAAATTTTTGATTGTCATGTTGTAGTTGTGTTTATGAAGTTGTGCTATCCTTTTACATTTATAGAATTTTGTGCAACTATAGTCAGAGTGTCCTTGTGCCTAAGGCCATGCAATTTTTAATGTTTTGTCTCGAAAATCTTGTGGCCTTACAGCAGCTGAAGCCTATGTTGAAGTCATTTTCCCATATTATCATGTCCTATATTGCTCATTTTAGGTATGTTCTATGCTGAGAGCAAATTTACTTCAATTTTCCATATTAGCTCAATATCAATTCCAGATTAGCAATCACATTTAGCATGATAGTAAAATGCAGATAGAACATAAACATAAATCGCAGAAGGCAAGCCGAGACAAGAGGACACAAGATGTGGCGCTAGCCAGGGTCAAACCTCAATGTGGGGAAACCCTTGATCAATTCTTACTATGTTCTTCAATAGTTCAACAGAGAGAGAGCTAGTACATATACATTAGAAGTCAACATTTTGACTTGAAAAAATAAGAGCAGAGATCTTCACTAAGAAGATAACACATGAGGTAGCTGATCTGAACACAGGTGATTCCATCACCATGCTGTACCCATCACTATGCTGCACTTCATTACACCATGTTGCACTATGCTACACCATTCATGCTGCACCATCCATGATCACTATGCTGCACCCAACAGTCAATGCATTCATCAATGCATTCATTGTCCATGCTGCACCCAACACCAAGTTGAATGGATGATCTAAACAAACTCCAAACAATCCTAAGACAACAGCCCCAAGGTACTCTTAGCTTTGTTGCTATGGCTTGCGGCCTAGCACATAGCAATGCTGAAGAGAGTGACTTCAAAACATCACCATTGCATGTGATACTATTTCTTCTCATTGCACACAAACCATGAAGGAGCACAGATACACATATGTATATATACTGAGACTTGTAACGACCCATCTATAAATACAAAGAACGCAAGCATAATAGCAGGTATACGATACATGCATATGATAGCTACATATGCATGTGTCGCATACACCGCACTAGTATTTTATACTAAATTGATTATAAGTGCTAAATACCATGACACTTCTTGGAATAGAAGTTCTACTCATTCATCAATATTGCATAATGCATGGTTAGATCTTAAAAGAGGACTATACATATTATATGTTCCAGATTATTGATAAAATTATATTAATAAAGTAATAAAATAAATGTTAAATATTAATATAAGTAATTAATTAAAAAGGGGATCCAAGTATAAATTTTATAATGTTATATTTAAAAACAAATATATATAAAACAATGTGATATGTTTTAATGTTATAAAGATACGTTATATAGTTATAATGATATGTTATAATGTTATAATGATACATGTATACACCATGTATTGGTTATATTAAAAAAGGAATAATTAATAAACACCATATGGTTTAAAAACATAAAGGGGCATTCATTCACAACTGGAAAGAAGACCAGGAAGGGATACGCACGGGCGTGTCCTCAGCAGGGTGAGCGGTGGCTGCAGATGGAAGGGCGGCCACTGCCAAGCCAGAGCATAAAATGTAGAAATTTCTCATTTCGCACCCCGGTTTTCAGTTTCACCTTATTTCTCCTATATAGTTAAATGCCCTTTCCCATATCCATACATTCAACAACTGAAAAAATAAATTTTTGCTGACAACACAAATTCTGGAAATTTTAAAGAATGTTGGAAAATGCAGAAATAAAAAATCAGCAGGTACAAACAGTGATTTAATACATTTGAACACAGTGATTTTTGGTCAATGTGACCCTGGAAAAACCCCTTACAACTCTTGGGGAAAACCAATTCGAGAGCTCTTCTTTATTTCTGAAAATGCCTTTTTTACAGTGAGAAATATTCTGCAAAAAATCAGCAAGCAAATTTACAACTTATCTCTTTTCCCTTGCCTCACAACAAACTGGAAATGACAGCAAACAGGACAGCAATAAATATTGTACGGCCTCCTTGATTTTCGTGCCCACTTTCAGCCTTAAATGCTGTTGTACGACCTGCATTAAATGCGCTGTCTGGACCTCGATTTGCGTGCAGAAAAAACAACAAACTGCTCCTCGATTTCTGTGCAAACCAGTTGTACGGATTTCTAGAAAATCGTGCCAAAATCAGCCTTTCACTGTGTGCTGAATCAGTTGTACAAATCTGCTCAACTGTTGCCTTGGAATGTGTGCCAAGCTGCTGTCTCCTTCTCTTCCTTGTCCAGAAATCTCCCTTGCTCTCTTGCTCTCCTTCTCTCAATCTGCTCATGAAAGAATGAATGACCTCTTGCCTCATTTTCCTCCTTTAATCTAA
>APFE030454312.1:6262-37571 GCA_000404065.3 Pinus taeda | reverse complement strand
AAGTTACTTTAGGAGAAAAATTAAATTCTTTTGGACACTTTTCCCTAGGCCAAAGATCAAAGCCTTAGGGAACCACCTGTCCTCCGGTACCAAATTTCAACATAAAAACCACGGGACATGGAATTCGGAGGGGCACAAAAACCAGAGGGAAGAATTCAGAAGGAGAGGGGAATCAGCCATAGGAAGAGCTTGAGAGTTCTGAGGTTCTGGGCACGGGGGTACAGTCAGCTTCTGTTAAGAAGCTTACTGGATTGAGCAACCAGGTTCTGCTCAGTCTGGCTGGGTGGATTCGGTCTCCTGGTAACTGTAGCAGCGTAGCTGGAGGCATCTTCAATTGCAGGAGTATAGATAGGTACCTCAACAGTCCCGTTAATTGATTTTGTCAGGTTTCTGTTGAAAATGTTACAGGTTCATGCTTTAAATCCCTTACTGTTTTTTTTGCATCTGTTTACCAGTTCTTACATATTCAAATCTGCTTCAATGATAGCATTCTGTAAATTTGCCTCCACCAGGATTTCCAAGCATTGCTCTAATGCCAGGAGTTCAACCATGTTATTGGTACCCTTCCCCAAGTGGCCATGGAAGATGTATTTTGTTTGCCCCTGACGATCTCTTATGGCACCCCCAAAGCCAGCTACCCCTGGATTGCCCTTAGAAGCTCCATCAATGTTTACCTTGAAGAAACCCTGTGGAGGGGGCTTCCACTATTGGCCCCTGTGTTTATTGTTCTCACTCCCCTTTATTAATCCTTGAGGACTGATGGATTGGAGTCCCAAATTAAGTATAATATTCTCCTCTTGAGGCAGAGGAGGATCCTTAGGAAGTGACTTCAATAGGCTTTTTACTGTGTCTCTAAGCTGTTTTAGAATTGATCGATTATGTGTTGGAGCTCACTAGCTTTATCTTTGAAGATCCGCCCATTGCGCTCTTTTCAAACATTCCAAATGACAAAGCCTAGTACCAACATCTAGGCTTTGTTAATAATCTCATTCCCTGAGAAGTTCTTTCTCCAATTTTTCAAAGTGTTGGAGATGATGAGACTGTCGCTGTTGGTTTGTCTGAAAATTGAGGCCACCCAGTGCCACACCTTAGCAGAAAAAGGGCAGAGGTTGAGAAGGTGTTCAAGTGTTTCCTCATGTGAGCCACAGAGGTGACATTTGGAAGGGCCACTGAAGCCTTTCTTTAGGAGGTTTTCCCAAGTTAGGATCTTTCTTTGATGCACTAGTGAGATGAATAACTTAATTTTCATCCAATGAGGAGTTTGCCAAAGCTCCTTCCAGACTTTATCAGTATTCACAAAGTTAAATCCTGTGACCGCCTATTTTGCCTCTTTGAGGTTAAAATTACCTTCATTATTCTTCCCCCATCTTAGTTGGTCAGGTGAGGAGGAAACCAGAATCCGTCTATGCTCTAAGTTCTGGATAAGAGCATTAGCCTTGGCCTTCAAAGGACTTTCATCACTGTAACTTAGATCCTTCCGTTTCCTCCATTTTTCATTATTCCTTCCCTGGTCCCATAAATCTTTTACCATTAACAGACCTTTGCTATCTGTGTCTCTCTTGAGGGCTGCCAGGTCATTCCTGTACAGGATGGGTTCCTGTTGCTAGCTGTCCTCCCAAAATCAAGCATGGTCCCCTGCTCGGATTTCCCAGAAACAGTGCTGCTGAACAATGCTTTTATTCTCCCAAGCAAGGTTCCAAATGTGTGAGCCCTTGATTTGTCCTGACATTCTAATATGATCATTCTCCTGCCAATGCTTGGCATACTTTTGTTTCCAAAGCTTGGCACAGGGGGCATTCGGCTCCTTGATCCATCTCCACTAGAGCTTAGCTCCCGAAACTTTGCTGAGAGTCTCCAGATCATGCAGCCCCAAGCCGCCATGGCTTTTGGGCTAGCGGAGCTTGTCCTAGGCAACTAAAGCCCACTTCTTTTTCTCTTCCCCTTTGCCCCACAAAAAGTCTCTTTGTATGCTCCTTATCTGCTGCTTAATATCTTGAGGAGCAGGGAGAGCTACAAACATGAAGATGAGAATGGCCTGCAGTACCGCCTATGTGAGCACAAGCCGCCCTGCTAAGTTTAAAGATCTGCATGTCCACTTCCTGATCTTGTCCTGAAGTTTATTTAAAATTTGTTCCCATATTTTCTTGCTTAGAGGTTTGTCAGTAAGAGGAATGCCAAGATATTTGGAAGGTAACTGTTCCCTTGGAAAACCAAGAATCCTGGTAATGTTTCTTTGTATAGCAATATTAGAATTAAAGAAAAAAACTTTGGACTTGTTGAGGCTTACCTCTGTACCTGCTGCCATAGCAAAGTTGTTTAGGATAGTTTTGATTGCTCTTGCTTCCATAACTGTGGGTATGCCTTGCAACATAGTGTCATCCGCAAATTGTTGATGAGTGTTAGCCTCTCCATTCGGGGTGAGCTTGATACCTTGAATTTGACCTTCAACATTTGCCATTTTGATTGCCCTACCTAGCCCTTCCATCATGAGGACGAAGAGGAAAAGTGAGAGCAGATCTCCTTGTCTGAGCCCTCTAGAAGGTATAAAGGTACTTGAAGGAGCTCCATTAAGCAGAATGGAAAAACTGGTCGTGGTAACTAGTGCCATAACCCATCTTATCCAGTTTTGGTCAAAGCCATAGGCTTTTAAAATAGCTCTGATACAAGACCAACTAAGTTTGTCATAGGCTTTCGCAAGGTCCAACTAAATGATCATACCTGCTTGATTATTGCATTTGAGAGAGTGTACCACCTCATGTGCTTGGATGATGTTGTTGAGAATTTGTCTTCCTTCCACATAGCCTGTTTGCTCTTTCGAGATGAGGGAAGGTAGCAGGGGCTTGAGTCTATTGGCTATCACTTTGGAGATGATTTTATACACCACATTACATAAGGCTATGGGTTGAAATCCATCCAGAGTCATAACATTTTCCTTTTTGGTGATTAAAGCTATGAAGGAAGCGTTCAGTGCTTTCAGAACTTTTTTGGATTTTCTCGAGTCTTCCACAACCTCGAGAATGTCCTGTTTGACTGTTTCCCAGCAGGTTTTGAAGAAGTCTACATTGAATCCATCCGGGCCTAGTGCTTTTCCACTTTGCATTTCTTTAATCACCTCACTGATCTCCTCTTCCGAGACTGGCTTGTTGAGATTGTGGTTGTCCTCCCTAGTAACCAACTTAGGAATATATTGAGTGAACTGATCAATGAACCTAGATTTATCCTCCATTGGCTCCTTTGCAATATTGAAGAAGTGTTGTACTAGACTCGATTCCATGTCTTTGTGAGAGACAAGCTCAATACCCTGAGAATCTTTAATTTTTGTGATTCTATTGTGTGCTCTGTGGGCCATAGTGGATTTGTGGAAGAACTTTGTATTTCTTTCTCCCTCTTTGATCCATTGAATCCTAGATTTTTGTCTCCAGAAAATTTCCTCTTGTAAGCGTTGATCCTCCCATTCTTCCTGCAAAGAGTTAGTTAGTTTTTGCCTCTCTTCATTGAAGCCCTTTGTGATATTGATCTGATTGATTTCCTGGAGTTTCTGCTTAGTTTCTATTCTGGCTTTGAGGATATTGCCAAATTCCTTTTTGTTCCAAGCTTTAAGTTTGGATTTGATACGTTTCAGTCTCTGCTGGAGCATGAACATTTTAGTACCCTAAATATTCAACTCCTCTTTCCACCATTTATCAATGTTACTGGTGAATTTGGGGTGTGCGAGCCAGGCACTTTCAAATCTAAAGGGCCTGTTTCTTGGAGTGCCCATAAAGGTAGCTTCTCGCTGAACTGGCCAGTGATCTGAACCTCCAAAGGGCAGAATGGAAGCTGTGATGGCTGATCCTGTGAGGAGGAGATCCTCAGAAACAATAAATCTATCAAGTTTGGAAGCCACTTGGGAAGCCCCTCCCCTTTTATTGTTCCAAGTGAAGGTTCCATTAATTGTTTCAGTGTCCACTAGTCCCATGTTCATAATGAAATCTTGGAAGGCTTCAGAGTCTCTGCCTAGCTGTCTAGTGCCTCCTTTTTTTTTTAAAAGAGATTTTATCATATTGAAATCACCTGCAACTATCCAAGGTATATTGGGATGTCTTGCTCTTAGACCTCCCAGGGAGGTAAGAAGCTTGAGTTTATCTGCTTGCTTTTGAGGTCCATAAACATTTGTTATCATGTATGTCTCCTTATCATTGACAGGATTACACACCAAAGATAAATAGTTCCTGGATGCTTCAGCATCCAAGATTCCAAATTTCTGTGGATCCCACAACGTGAGAATCCCAATTGCCGAGTTATTTGCCTTAACCTCTATACTCATACTTGATTAACCATTTGTTACGAATTTCTCTTATTTTGTCCATTGAACATTTAGTCTCCTGAATAAAGACCATGTCTGGTTTTTCTTCTTTTATTCTGTTACTTGGATTCCTTTGTTTCCTTCTACTACCTATATCTCTAATATTCTAGGTTGTGAGCTTTATTAAGAAAGGTTAGTAAAGGAATAGCTGGTAAGATCTTTCATCTTACCTGAGTTAGTCAGTAGTTTTCCACATTTGTTTAGCAGTTCATTCTGTCTTTTCCTTCCCGAGTTCTTTGGAGATTGTGCCTGTGAGTTCTCCATCATTTTGATCCCACTTGGCTCCTGGCTTTTGTGGTTTCTTTTGACACCCGTTCCCTTCGATTGTGCCCTCCATAGAAAGAGCTGTTGAACTCAATCATAATCTTCTTTTGGCAAGGAGTCCACTCCTTTGTTCTTTCCTTGTTCCAGAAATATTTCTAGATCTAGATTTTCCCTGTCTAGAATCTCCTGTAGTTCATGGTCCTCCATTCCTGTCTCACTTGGAGTCATCTCATGGTCCCTACTGATCTCCATGCAGCTTGGTAGATCCTTCTTTTGTTGGTTGTTTATTGTGATATCCTCCATTTCAGCTTCCATATCCTACTTCGTAAATACGTTTTCCCTGTCCTGAACTGTCTCCATGTTCTCCTCTACTTCCTCTAGGATTTTGAAGCTATTCTGTCTTGTGTATTTGTCTTCATTGATCTTCTTGTGTGGTCGTTTACCCCCTTTCCCTTTGCACCCAACCTTGGTGAAACCTTCGTGACTTCTATCCAAAGAGGTTTTCCCATTGCCTTCCATATTGTTTGTTGGGCAGTCTCTGAATAGATGGTTGTGTTCATGACATTTGCAGCACCTGAATGGTATGTGCTCATAGTCCACCGTTTGCACCCATTCTTCATCATATACCTCTAAAATTATTGCTTCCGGAAGGGCTCCAGATAGATCCATTTCCACACATATTCGGGCGAAAGAGGTATATTTACCTTTAAGGGTTGCCTCTGATATCTTCAAAAAATGCCCCAGCTTGTTGCCTATGGTTTTCAAAAAATTTGGTTGCCAGTAATCTAGCGGTAATGAGTATAGTCTAATCCAAACCGGTACAGATGTAAATGTTTCACGTTCCGGGACAAAGATCATCATCCATGGCCGCATGTAGAGTCCTGCCGCAGCATAGAAGTAAGGCCCTCCTTCGAACACTCTGTCTTTGTCCTATAAGCTCGCGAACACCACCGTGAAGAAGCCCTTAGAACCCAAATGTAAATGTATTTCTCCCTTTGGCTTCCAATGGCTCCTAATCCAGATATGTAATGCCCTCTCCATTGGCCATAACCCCATGAACTTGCAAATGATCGCATGTTCTTTCATATGGTCCCTATGCGCTTGAATCGTTGGATCACTTAGTATGACCCAGGGAATGATGCTTGATTTGGGTTTACAAAGTCTCGTAGTTCTCGTGGAGGTCATTTTTCTGCTCCCGTCTCCCTTCTCCTTTTCTTTACTTGTTTCCTATTGATTTCCTTCCTGATCTTGGAATTCGTTTCTTCCAACTGTCTCCTTGCCTCTAGCTTCTGAAATCTTTTCCGACGATTTTTTGAAGTGCTTCCCTCTTGTTTCCTTGCCTCCCTCTATGAGTCCTTGATTGTAGGAGGGAGCGGTGGTCCCCTCTGCGTGTCCTGCCATGGAACCCTAATGCAAAACCCTAGCACCAACTTCAATCCTCGCTCAAGTTGCAGACCCCCTCGATGCTTTCGTATTGATTGCTTATTGTTAATTGAACAATATTTTTCAAATTTTTGTATATACACTTGGCCTTTGGTATTTTTATTTTTTGCAGGTGGAAATCTAAAATTCTTTAAGGAAATTTTTGAGTTTTGAGATAGATCTAAGCCCTTGAGGGCAAGATCTTGTCTCAAATATTGTTTGCAGGTCCACAAATCGAAATTTTTCCATTGAAGGAAGAAGATTGGGGTTTGATTAAATTTTTTGTGAGGCATTGGGCAAATTTTTTAAGGCCCTTAAGGCCTAACATAGATCTTCAACGACCCTCCTATCCCTCATTCGCTATCTTATCTCTCTCGGCATCCTGCCTTTGCCTCCCTTTTTCTTCACGCGACTCCCTTATCCTCTGTCGTAGCCCCTTATCCCTCATCTTCACTCTCGGCTCCTTTGTTTCCTTCTTCCTCCTTTGCCACAAGCCTTTCTCCAGGCGACAAAGCCTCCTCCCTGCCTGTGGATCCTTTTCCCTGTGTCTGCCTTTCAAACCCTTCTCCTTTCCCTCTCGACCTTCACCCTTATCCCTCCTCATCTTTGCTGCCTTTTTCTGCCTGCGGCCTTCCCTTCTTCTCTCGGCACCCCTGTCCAGGCCTCCGTTTCCCTTAGCACTGCTTCCTTCTCCCATCCACAACTTTTGCTCTGCCTGCTGTTGCTCCCTCAGCTCCTCCTATCTCCTTTATGCTTCCACTTATATTCCCATCTGACAACCTTCCCTCTCACTGTTGCCCACAACAACCCTCTCTTCCAGTAGCCACTTGCTCCATACCTTGACTGATCTGAGGTTAATCATATTGGATAATGAGCCTAAAATAATTAAAATTTGACACTCAAGAAATTTGACAAGTATTCTAGTTCATAAATCTTGCTTGGTTGTGAAATTTCTTGATTGACAGTCTGGTATATTGAAAATTTGTTCTCATTCCTTGCATTGCTGTAGCATCTTGGCAAAATTTTTTCTTGCGACAGTAGTTCCTTCTTGAAGTATGATATAATGGTTGTGCGCTAAATTCATTGATTGTCGATTGACATTAATATTGATCTCTTTGTTGAGGATAGAAATGTTCCCTTGACATCTAGCTCTCTTGCTTCTAGACTGATATCTCTAGCTAACGATGGTCTGATTTGATGTTGCAGTGACATTACAGTGATCTAATATAGGTATTTCTTAGCATCAACATTGTTATTATGCACTAACTCCTCTCTATCTGCATTAATAATTGATATTGATATTTTGTGGACTGTCATACATCAACAATAAGCTAGAGACAGTAAATTCAGTGGTCTGGTGCATATTTGACAGGTTGAATCATTGGTATTTGGGTGGCAGATTTGCACTGATTACCCTGACGGATAGCCTTACCAATCATTGTGCACTCTGTAGTAGCATTGCATAATTAATTAACTCACTGTTAGTTGTCTCTTCTAATTGTTTATAGTTGTGTTCACATAATCTTGAAAGCTCTTCTTATCTTAATTTGCAGAAGCACCTATAAGAAATCAAGAGGAATCACTATAATTGCAGCATTGCTTGCTATTGACATCTTGGATTGCAAATGGTTTAATTGTGCATTAAGGTGTAGATGAAAGTTAATCATCATTTGAGTGCATTACAAGTTTGCTAACTTGCATTGTGCACTACATGATTGCAATTGTTCATCCTTGAAGCATTGAGTGAGATTGCGTTTCACTTTAGAGTAATTTTTGCATTGCATTTCATTGGTAATTAGAGTTGTGGGTTTTAATTTCATTGCATTGCCATATTTCTTCATGACTTGTTATTCTAATTATCAAACTTAACTGTCCTTAGCAGCACTTATATCTTGTAACTTGACAAGTCCATCCAATGTGCAAGTATATTTTGTCTTGAGCATTGTTATTAAAAGACACCGGTCTCATAGCTTTAAATCTAAATAGTATAATCTAATTGAATATCCTAAGCATTGCTTCATCCTGTTAAGATTCATTGTGTTCATTTAATAATCACACTTGCATCTAATTTAAGTCAGGGTATTACGATAATTCTAAGTGCATCTCTTAGAACTTGTTGGTTCCCAACAAGTTTCCTTTCATCATCCACCCTTTCACCTTTTAGGGACTACTCCCCTTAGCTTGCCTAGCAGATAACTAGAACAGAGTGGGTAGGGATCAGAGTGACTGCGCCTTCCCCGAGTGTTGTGGCCCTTGGTGTACACTTCAGGCAATAACATTTTTTTGGTGCCGTTGCCAGGGACAATTTTTCTGTTCTTGGTTCTCACAACATTTTTTCTAATCATCTAATCTTTTGCGTATTCATTAGCCCATCAAGCAGCATAACATTTTTTAGCGTTATTATATCACTCTGTCTTTTCATCGTCTTATCTTTTTCCTCTCAGTAATCCTTTCATCTTCTCTATCTGCACCTTTAACACCTGGACATTTCGGTCGGTTTCTTGTTTGGGTGGCGACTCCACTTATTCATCCATTATTTCTCAGACAAGAAACCCTCCTTGCTATCCATCTGCTTCTCCTTGATTAACCTTTCATTTTTGCCTTTTGGATCTCGGAGCTAGATTCATGCTCAAGTGGTGACTCCACTTCTTTCATTTCTCACAAGAATTTCTACTAGAAGTTTACTTCTTGTGGATCTCTTGATTTTCTTGAGCAGGAATCTCTTACTCTAGTATCCATTTGGCCCCTCCTTTTCCCTTTAAGCAAGTCATCATGGATGACTTGTTTGCTCCTTGTGATTTTAGTTTTACTAACTTTCAGGGAGCTCCATACGATTTCCGGCCTTTAGTCAACAAGGCCATTGATGAGGTGCCCCCTTTTCGAGGTAACGAGGCCATTACTGTTGAGACTCACATCTAGAATGTCAATCTTTGCATAAGTGAATATCGCCCATATACCAAGTATGAAGATGCAACTTTTTCTTCTCACCGTAGGCATTGATGCTTTGGATTGGTTGACTGAGTTCCTCAATAACACCTTTGATTCTATACAATCAATCATTGATGCCTTTGAAGATAAATATGGAGATAAGAGAAAGGTCAAACCGAAAAATGAAGTGAAAGAGACTAAACAAGTTGAAAATGATTTCATCAAGGAGTTAACTCAAATGGTTAAAGATATGCAGCTGAATCAAGAACATGTAATTAAGAGTATGGAGGTTGACCAGGCTCAACTCATCAGGAACATGGAACTTAATCAAGTAAAATTAATAGCCAATCATGAGAAAGAAATAAGTTCCATAGAGGCTAGATTAACAATAGTTTATGCCAGGGAAATGGAAGTTAATCACTCTAGTCAGATAACCACCATGTAGAATCATTTGATCACCATGGAAGCAAATCATGAGAAAGAAATGAGTGCTATTCAAGTAAATCACAACACAATGATAAAGGGCATGGAAATCGATTACATATCTCTTCAGAATAGGTTGTTGGTCATGGAGGAAAAACAAGTACAATTAATAAAAGCTATGGAATCAAGTCCTGCAAAGGAAATCAATGTTATGAAAGGTAAACATTCTAAAGAAATGACCGCTATTTATAATAAGTTGGACAAAATGGAAAGATCACATATACAAAAGTTCCAACCCAAGTCAGATGATAAAGAGTCGTCAACAGATCATAAGCCTCCCAGTGCGCTAAAGCAAGTTCCATCTTATTATGAGGAAGTCATTTGTTCCATTGAAAAAGTGGCTAAAAGAAGGTGACTCAGAATATGAAATATTAGTATTAATGACTAAGTGAGTCTTCATTTTGTGGCATCAAACCTGGCGTGAGGGTGGCCAACTATAAGAAAACTATAGTTTACTTGATCTTATGGTTAGGTGGAAAGTGGATCTCCTTTCTTTAGTTCCAAGCAAAGCTTAAGGTAACTTAGATAAGGCTATTTAATTCTCTTTAATGAAATGACGTTATTTTTAAAAGTTTAGTGAATGTTGCCATCCTAGGTTGTTGAGTTTGTATGTAATGATGAGCTAGAACATTGTCTAATTGTACTTGATAACTAGTGGAAGAAGGAAATTGAGTTAATACATGTAAGGTTAAAGCATCACCCCTAACAGAGCAGATGCAAAATGAAGAAAGACATGTCACAAATATCTTGGATGCTTCCTCTGGAAATTTCAAGATCAAGCAGAATGTTCTACATCATCAGCATCACAACCCACCACAAAGAAAGTAAGAAGCAGAAGAGAAAAAGAAAGAGGCTTGACAAATCTGATGTCCATATACAACACAACATTGGGATAAGTCAGAGTCCTAAAATGATTAGGATTGCACATGGCACATCTGAGAAACAACCTATGGATCTGCCAAAAGCGGGAAGATGCTCAAGAAGGATTTCATTGAACACATCTGATGCCATGGGGCATCCTTTGTATTGTATTTCTAACCCTACTCCTTGTTATTTATTTCTGTTGTTAAAGTAGTTTTCAACATTCTGTTTCATAGGTTAAGTTTCACTTCTGCCTTTAGGTTAGATTTACATTTCAGAGCTTCTATTTCATGTGCTTAATGTTATATGATGATTCTTGGATTATATTTGGATGGACGCTACTAATACGATTTTGTGTGTTGCTTGGGTGCAGATTTTGGATTCTCACATTCCTTCGGTGAAGCAAAGTGTCCTCAAGTAGACCCAGATGTTGACCACTCCATGTCAACTACCCTATAGTAGTACACTTTTTGTTTTGTTTTGTTCTTTTCACAAAAGGGATTTCATCATGTTCCAGTGTTCAGATCATCCAGGATTTATCATCAGTCGACGATTTGTCTGAGTTGTAAACCCATTTTGCAGTTTGTAATGTAAATGATCTTAGTAAGACCATAGTGTATGTAACAACCTAGGTAAAACTTTTATTTTGATGGTGATTTTCATCCTAGGAGGTTTTTTATCTCACCAATTCATTTGTGTTTCTAAATACAAATGATCATAGAGTTTTCTCTCCAGCCTCACCCCAAAGTTAGGGTATATTTTGTCGTCAAGATCTTAGGTAAGTCCTAGTGTTCTAATCGAGTTTTCTGTAAAGTGAGCTGAAAATAATTTTAGCTAATTGGCTAAATTATTTTACTACAAATCACTTGGTCTACTAAATCATATTGAGTCGCAGAATTGGGTAAAATAATTGAGGATCTATAACGAATGGGTGTTCCTCCTTTGAGGGTTGAAAATGTAACTATCTTATGTAAATAATATTTTACCCATGATGCTAAAATATTAGAGGGTTGGAAAAAATTATTAATCCCCTTATGTGTCAATTAATTAATTTTTGTGGTAAAATAAATTAAAAATCCTAAGCCAAAAATTAAATTAATTAGAGTCAATTTTAGGTCTTAGGAAACATAAATTCTCCAAAATAAAGAATTTCGTGGGTTTTAGAAAAATTAATTTTTGGAGGTTTCCCACCAAGAGAATATTGAAAATTTCAAGAAATTTTGTTCCTTTGGTGGTTAAGTCAAAGTCAATTTTTTGAGGAAATTAGCTCAAAATAATTAATTTTGAGCTAATTAAAAAAGAAATAAAGAGTTTCGAAAATTCCTCAAAAAATAAATATTTCGATGGTGGAAATTAAAAGATAATTAAATCTTTATAAACGGTCAAGATTAATTTGACAGGGATCAATCCAACTAACCATTTGGAGAATTTATATATAAATTAGATGTCATTTGTCTCACAAAGGATCCGATCATTGAATCGTGTACTAGCTCTTGAAGTTCACTTGTAATTTTTTTAGTAATAATAACGCAAAATTTTTGAGGTTTTCGTTGATGGTAATGTCCATTTTCAGCTGCTTATGGTAATATTGTTTTTAATGTTCTGCTGAATAATATTTTATAAGTTGCTGATTATTAACCTTCATGAAATAAATTATTGCACATGTATTTTGCATAAGTTATTGTATTTAAGATAACATTTTAATTTAATTGAATTAACAGATATTTCTAATTCTTTAAGATTATATTGTTATTTTATATCTCTATCGATTTGACAATTTGATCTAGTGTGTGCAGAAATCATTTGTATTTGAAAACTTGGGCATTAAGGGAAGTCCAAAATTGGACCAGCGAATTCCCAGGGCATAAGATTTAAAGAGCTTTTTTGATTGAAACCCTAGGATCTATCTAATGAAGTTTCTCTTGCAAGGTTTCTTGGCTACTGCCTCATTTAAAATAATTTATCTCTCATATACTGATTTTAATTGATAGATTTGGCTGGGAAGAGCTTATATCTACATATCTAGAAGTGGAGTTGGATTCTTACTCAGATCTGATAGATTTGTATTTTAATGGTATTTTTGTTTTAATTTTCTAACATTGGAGTTTTATTTTCAAATTTTTGTATATACATTTGGTCTTGGGTAATTTTTTTTTGTAGGTGGAGATCTGAAATTCTTTAAGGAAATTTTGGAGTTTTGAGACAGATCTAGTTCCTGGAGGGCAAGATCTTGTCTCAAATATTGTTTGTAGGTCCAAAAATCGAAATTTGTCCACTGAAGGAAGAAGATTGGGGTTTGATTAAATTTTTGTGAGGCATTGGGCAAATTTTTTAAGGCCCTAAAGGCCTAGCATAGATCTTCAACGACCCTCCTATCCCTCCTTCACTATCTTATCTCTCTCGGCATCCTGCCTTTGCCTCCCTTTTTCTTCACGCAACTCCCTTATCCTCTGTCGTAGCCCCTTACCCCTCCTCCTCTTCCCTCTCGGCTCCTCCGTTTCCTTCTTCCTCCTTTGCCACAAGCCTTTCTCCAGTCTGCAAAGCCTCCTCCCTGCCCGTGGATCTTTTTCCCTACGTCTGCCCTTCAAACCCTTCTCCTTTCCCCCTCGACCTTCACCCTTATCCCTCCTCCTCATCTTCGCTGCCTTTTTCTGCTCGCGGCCTTCCCTTCTCCTCTCGGCACCCCTGTCCAAGCCTCCGTTTCCCTTAGCACTGCTTCCTTCTCCCATCCACAACTTTCGCTCTGCCGACTGTTGCTCCCTCAGCTTCTCCTATCTCCTTTACGCTGCCATTTATATTCCCATCCGACAACCTTCCCTCTCACTGTTGCCCGCAAAAACCCTCTTCCAGTAGCCTCTTGTTCCATACCTTGACTGATCTGAGGTTAATCATATTGGATAATGAGTCTAAAATAATTAAAATTTGACACTCAAGAAATTTGACAAGTATTCTAGTTCATAAATCTTGCTTGGCTGTGAAATTTTTTGATTGATAGTCTGGTATATTGAAAATTTGTTCTCATTCCTTGCATTGCTGTAGCATCTTGGCAAAAAAATTTCTTGCGACAGTGGTTCCTTCTTGAAGTATGATATAATGGTTGTGCACTAAATTCATTGATTGTCGATTGACATTACTATTGATCTCTTTGTTGAGGATAGAAATGTTTCCTTGACATCTAGCTCTCTTGCTTCTAGATTGATATCTCTAGCTAACGATGGTCTGATTTGATGTTGCGGTGACATTATGGTGATCTAATATAGGTATTTCTTGGCATCAACATTGTTATTATGCACTGACTCCTCTCTATTTGCATTTAATAATTGATATTGATATTTTGTGCATTGTCATACATCAACAATAAGCTACAGACAATAAATTCAGTGGTCTGGTGCATATTTGACAGGTTGAATCATTGGTATTTGGGTGGCAAATTTGCATTTATTGCTCTGGGGAATAGCCTTACCAATCATTGTGCACTTTGTAGTACCATTGCATAGTTAAATTAGCTCACTGTTAGTTGTCTCTTCTAATTGTTTATAGTTGTGTTCACACAATCTTGAAAGCTCCTCTTATCTTAATTTGTAGAAGCACCTATAGAAATCAAGAGGAATCACTATAATTTCTTGCTATTGACATCCTGGATTGCAAATGGTTTAATTGTGCATTAAGGTGTAGATGAAAGTTAGTCATCATTTGAGTGCGTTACAAGTTTGCTAACTTGCATTGTGCACTACATGATTGCAATTGTTCATCCTTGAAGCATTGAGTGAGATTGCATTTCACTTTAGAGTAATACTTGCATTTCATTTCATTGGTAATTAGAGTTGTGGGTTTTAATTTCATTGCATTGCCATATTTCTTCATGACTTGTTATTCTAATTATCAAGCTAACTGTCCTTAGCAACACTTATATCTTGTAACTTGATAAGTCCATCCAATGTGCAAGTATATTTTGTCTTGAGCATTGTTATTAAAAGGCATTGGTCTCATAACTTTAAATCTAAATAGTATAATCTAATTGAATATCCTAAGCACTGCTTCATCCTGTTAAGATTCATTGTGCTCATTTACTAATCACACTTGCATCTAATTTAAGATAAACTATTAAGATAATTCTAAGTGCATCTCTTAGAACTTGTTGGTTCCCAACAAATTTCCTTTCACCATCCACCCTTTCACCTTTTAGGGACTACCCCCCTTAGCATGCCTAGGAGATAAGCTAGAACAAAGTGGGCAGAGATCAAAGTGACAACTCCTACCATGAGCGTTGTGGCCCTTGGTGTACACATCGGGCGACACAAGTGTCAAAATCTGTCACTACATTTATTAATTATGAACATGAAAAAAACTGTTACAGGAAAATGTGCCTAACGTGCTCTTTATTAGATACAAGCCTCAATGAATGAATTTGTACCTCTGTCCTTTGTTATAGATTTGAGAAGTGGGTGCTAGGTTTTACAAAAATAGTTTTGCATTTATAGATTTGAGAAGTGTGTACCAGGGTTTACGAAAATAGGTTTGCATTGTTGATGTTTTGGGTAGCATTGCTAGTATTCTCATGTGTGGGGCAAGTGGGGTATGTGGTGGGGCTTTTCACCCATAGACCCACAATATTTTGATGACCCATGTTATAGACCCATGATATTGTACCCTTTGGAAAAGTATAAGTACAAGGGTGAGTGATTCACTCTTGTGGCTCGGAAAGAGAGCCGAGAGGGCCAATAGAGAGCTAAGAGGGCCAAGCAGGGCACAAAGATGTGCAGGAGCACGAGACATTGCGAGTGAGATTTTCTCTAGTAAGTAAGAGATCTGCATGAGTAATATTGCGGATTTGTTGTGAGTGAGATACTCAGTTGTGCCGGGTGGGAGGAAAGTGTTGAGAAATGTAACTAGTATCGGTCTTCATAATTTTATTTGAGTCATGATGTATTGTATTTGTCAGAAGGGAAGAAAATAAAATTTATTGTAAAAAGAAAAATTATTTATAAGCATGGGTTTCATGCTTCATTTATTTTTTATTCTAGGTCAAAAACATCCATTGAGTGCTCTAGGGTTTGTGTCTTGAATCAAAGTCTAAGTCAATATATTTTAAACCCTTCTTGGGCTATTTATGTCAAGAAAGAAAAGTATTTTTATGTCAAAATTGTGTCTTGTCCCTCCTCCATCAACTCGGCTTAGCGTCCTTCCAAGTCGGCCTCAATTAAGGAATGCCGTCCCACTTAAAGACTATATATATTAGCACGGGCACTTGACCTACTAGAGGATTGAGCATCAAGTATTCGATCTGCAATTCATAAGGTGCAAAGGAAAAGAAAGAAGTGTGGAAAGGTTTGTTTAAGCACGGAAATTCTAAATAAAGAGAGAAAGCATCCTAGCGAAGTTGAAGAGGCTTCTTCCTTTATGTTTTTGGCTCACACGTGTGAGGAGATCTAAAGCAAGAGGACAAAGGTGTAGGAAATGTGCAGTCCAAAATTTCTAATGCTAAAGAGAAGACCAAGATCCTATGATTCATGTCTTTGACCAAAGTTTGAATAGTTTACTTGGGAGGTTGACTTGATGGAATGGAGGAAGTCTGTGTCTTGGTCAAAAGGTCTTGGTTGTCTCATTTGATTCGATTCTAAATAAGAGAAGAATTTCTTTGGGTTTTCCCTTAGAGAGGGGTTTTGCCCTGGCTGAGTGCCTACATCTTGTGTTCATGGTTGTGATCTTCATGTTTTGACATTTATTTGATGATAAGAACACTAACATAATGAACAAAAGAAAAATATAATATCACAGTTAGAGAAATCAAGAATTAGTTGTCCTAATGCTGCCCTAATGGATTTCTCAACATGGTATCAAATCTAAGGTTAGTGGGACAAGGCAACTAGAAGATCACTTATGAGTTAAAGGAAGAGTTTCAAGTCTACCTTTGAAAACTGAATCATCTAAAAGCAAAACTGAACTAATAGAGCACATTTCTGGGCATGATTTTAATTCTAAATCTTTGCTATTACGCTGCAAACTGTGAAAAATCGGTTACCTAATTCCTACTGCAACAAACTGATTGTGTTTCACCTACTTGTTAAATTAATTGAACAAGTTACTTGCAATTTTCTATGGCAAATATTGAAATACATACACTGTAGCCTACAGCAAAATAAAAATGCGGAAACTAATTACAACACAGGAGAGAAATAAACATCACACACATCTACACAGTTATTTTTGGACAAACGTCCTTGGAAAATCTCAATGCGGGAAAACCGATGCAGCAATTGACGTTTTTATTATTATGCAGTAGTTTTGAATACAATCTCTGGATGCCTTGCTGGCTATCCAGTACATAGAATATCACTGACAAAAGAATAGTGAGAAGTACCTCACACTATCACAGGCCGCCTGACTGATCTAGCCATAGAATGGCTTGCCCCTTGTTGTGTCTATGTTGCCTCTGTGCATTCATTGTGTCAGCACAACGTCATAGCGTTTAGAGACAATGTCACTCCCTTTCTTGAGCGATTTTCCTCCCAGGAACTTCGATTTCCACATCCCGGTCTCACACCCTGGCTTCCAACTTCTGAAATTGATCCTTCCAGCAAAATTACAGACCTCCTCAAGGCTTTGCGTAACCTCTACGTTAGCCTACGCTAGCTCTGCGTGGGCTCTGTGTTAGCCTACGTTGACTCTGTGCTGCCTCTCCCGGATCTTTCTCTGCCATCTCTGCTGAGTATTCCCGGATCAGGAGAAATCTCCAACCAAATCTATCCTTGCTCCTCACTACAAAAGGATCACTTTTTCTCTCCCGACAATTGCTGTGCTTCAGAAATTCGATCTTCTGATCTCCCACTCGATGTATTTTCCAAATGACCCTCAAGCCTCCTCTTATAATCCTTTTGTTGAGAACCAACGACCCAGATTAGATCCTAATCAATGGCTCAGATCATTTTGGCTTGATCCTCGTCTTCTTCTAGAAGTTTCACCCATAGTTAGATTAATACCCTTTAATTATTTTAATTTCCTAAGTTTAGACTTAGGCACCCATTAAAAATAATTAATTATTCTAATAAAACTGTCTCTGGGTGGAATTTCCCAAAACGATTTCTGAGTATTGTGGAATACATGTGTCCAAGCCTCTCTGCAAATTTTGAGGCTTAGAGCAAATCTGATGCTACTAGAAATCAACACTCCCTCTTAGCGAGTAATGTGCTCTAGTAATGCAACCTGTTGAAGCATCACCCTTCTCTGTAACATCTCCCTCTGCACTGCTGATCTCTGACATTGCTGCCCATCAACTATTGCGCAAATGTTGCATCTGTACTGCTGCTGACACTGCCACTGCCAACACTGCATCTGTATTGCAAATCCCTCCCAAATTTTGCATCCGTGCTGCTGTTGGCCCTGCCACTGCCAACACTGCATCTGGACTGCAACCTTCTCCAACTGTTGCTGCCACTGCATCAGCGACGGAAAAGCATCCAAAATTACTGTACTGGAGTTTTGATTGCTGCTAGTCTCTGCGCTGACCCTTTGAAGCCTCTACACTGCTGCTGACCTCTGCTCTGTGCCAACTACACTGCTGCCAACTTTAGCTCTGCGTTGCTTAGTCTTTGGCACTCCTAGCTACTACCACTGTCACTCTGATACTTCTCTGCATCAACTGATCCGGTCCATCTTGCTACTTCTGATTTGGGCTCCCGTAGCAAGGTATTGATCCGAGAGGTGGAATCCTCAAGGATCCTGCCCATTTGCAGTTCTTTCGAACTACAGTTCTATATCACCCCACCTGTGAGCGATCATGGCAAAATCCTCCTCTTCGATCTGTGCGGATGCAGCCTCCGGATCATGCCTCTTGTCCTTGTCCTTCTTCTTGAGAGGACACTATGTAGCGTAATGACCAAGTTTGCCACACCGGAAGCAC
This sequence comes from Pinus taeda, assembly GCA_000404065.3. NCBI lineage: Eukaryota > Viridiplantae > Streptophyta > Pinopsida > Pinales > Pinaceae > Pinus > Pinus taeda. The sequence continues at coordinate 19,368 of APFE030454312.1, read as the reverse complement.
TTGATCTTCAAAATATCTTTCTTCTTCTTCCGTTGCTTTTGTTGCCCCTTAGAAGTGAGCCTTGCATTCTCATCCTCCTCCTTGGGCTTCGGCCACTGCTGCTGTTGTTATTGTCAAGCTTGCACTTGACTAAATCTCTCCTCATCTCTTCGTGCTGAATAATGGCCCACATTCCTTCCCAGTTTGGCAATTTCTCCCTGCCCAGGATGCTCTGGACAAATACTTGCCACTCTTCTGAAACTGAGGTTAGGGCCAACCTCACCATCTCGGTAGGTTGAGTTGTTGACCCCACAACTGCTAACTCGTCTCGGGTTTCCTGAAGTTTTGCAAGGAACAGATCAATGCATTCGCCCTTTTGCATCTGTGTGGATCTCATCTTTTGCTCCAAGTACATCTTCCGCTGCTCAGAAGATCCCTGATATAGCCTGGACAAGGCATCCCACATCTCCTTGGCAGTCCCTTTGCCTGAGATGTGACATACTACATGATCCCTTCACTCCGTCAAGGATCATCTGCTTGGCCTTCGCCATCTCTCCCTTGTACTTTTTGAGCGGATCTGGATTTGCGGGCTCAACTACCACACTGTCGATGTAAATCTTGAGAAAATGTTCATCTAGAAGGCATGACATCCTTGCCTTCCAGATCACATAGTTGGATGCACCATCGAACCAATCATGATCTCACAATCCACTCACTGCCATCTCTGCCAATCAAAAAAGTCGAATGACCTCTCTCCCTGCTAGAGTTAGTAGATTTACTGCTCCTTGCTGCTGCTCAACAATTGAGAATTCTAATTCCCTAACTAGGAATTCTTTGAGGAAGAAATTCCCTCAAGTGTCTCTCTCTCTTCCACTGACAGTATTCTGCTAGCAACTGTTGCAAAATGTCTGCGTCGTAGTTAAAGATCTGCTTTGCAAGGAAAAATACGCTACTTACTTTGGCCTCTGGAAAGATTCGATTTGGAGATTGAATTTCTCTGTCGACTCACTCATAAAAATTGAATTCTCCTCAAAACTTTGACCACCTTGGCCCACGAATTGTGCTGCCTTTGGGGTTTCAAATTGCTGCCTCTGCAGTAATTTCGAACTCCTCTTCCTTTTTGCTTTTGAGCTCTTCTGCTCACGATCTGTGCTCTGATATCATGTGAAAAATCAGTTACCTGATTCCTATTGCAACGAACTGATTATATTTCACCTACATGTTAAATTAATTGAAAAGTTACTTGCAATTTTCTACGACAAATACTGAAATACATACACTACAGCCTACACCAAAATAAAGCTGCGGAACTAAATACAACACATGAGAGAAATAAACATCACACACATCTACATACTTATTTTTGGAAAAACGTCCCCGGAAAAACCCAATGCGAAAAGACCGGTGCAACATCCGAGGGTTTTATTATTATGAAGTAGTTCTGAATACAATCTTTGGATGCCTTGTTGGCTATCCAGTATAGAGAATATCACTGATAGAAGAATAGTGAGAAGTACCTCACACTATCACAGGTGATTTGACTGATCCAGCCACAAAATGGCATGCCCCTTGCTGCTTCTATGCTACCTCTGCGTCAACCCAACATCACAGCATCTAGGGACAACTTCACTTCCTTTGCTGATCGATTTGCCTCCTAGGAACTTCGATTTCCACCTCCTGGTCTCACACCCCGACTTCTAGCTTCTGAAATCAATCCTTCCAGCAAAATTACAGACCTCCTCAAGGCTTTGCGTTGCCTTTGCGTCAGCCTACGTTGGCTTTGCGTGGTCTCTGCGTTGCCTCTCCCAAATCTCTCTCTACCTTCTCTGCTGAGTATTCACAGATCATGAGAAATCTCCAAACAAAACTATCCCTGCCCCTCACTGCGAAAAGATCACTTCGAATTTCTCTCCTAGCAACTGCTGTGCTTAAAAACGATCTTTCTGATCTCCCACTTGATGTATTTTCCAAATGACCCTCAAGCCTCTTATAATCCTTCTATTGAAAACCAACGACCTATATTAGATTCTAATCAATGGCTCAGATCATTTTGGCTTGATCCTCGGCTTCTTCTAGAAATTTCACTCACAGTTAGATTAATACCCTTTAATTATTTTAATTTCCTAAGTTTAGACTTAGGCACCTATTATCACTTGTCGTTTACACCTACCTACAAGTTACTGGAAAAAGCCTTTAACCCCACAAGGTGTGGTTGGTGGCAGGGAACTCAGAGAAGGGGCTGTCACACTAATCCCGACTCTCTCCGTTTGAGCTATTTCCTAGGTTAGCTAAGGGGGGTGGTCCCTAATGAAAAGTTAAGTTAAAAGATTTAAGTTTCTAGGAGAATGTTATAGTGAAAATTGATTACTTTTAAGGATCTATGAGAAAATATGAAGTGAGCAACTTGAAATAACAATGACAATCATTAATATGACAAAAACCATAAAACCAGTGCCTTATAATGAATTTGTTCAACAATTTAAACATATGTTTGCTCAAAGTAAAATGCAATGCTCTCAAAAGAGAAAACAAAGTAACCCTAAAATGTAAACAAAAATTGTTATTACAAGATATGTAAGATACAAAATGTTTTTGAGATAATACTCTTTATAAATCAAAACATGTGAAACATATCTTGCCAAAACCCAAAAATTAGTAATTAACTTGGAAATGTAAAAGAAAGGAAGTGCTAAAACAAGACATCAATATGCAATTAAACTGAAGCATGAAATTAAAACATTTGTTTGAAAGGATTACAATACTTGCTTTTGGAATAGACTTTGCATATGAAAACTCAAATCATCAAGAGGCAAGTAAAGTAAATGTAATGGAAAGTGGTCTTAGTTAATTTTATTAATTATTTTTACAACATGATTACAACTTAACTCTTCAATCCTCAGACCTCACCCTTGCCTAAAGATATGGATCTTACAGTGAGGAGTCAATAGAAGAGTAGAGGATTCGTAAGATGTCTATTTCAACCAACTTATGTTGGAGGTAAAATTTTAATGAGGCTTGGGGCCTTACTATACTAAAATGCCTAAATAAATGCATGTAAGTTTTTTTCCCAAAATAAAATAATGTTATATGCAAATGCTTCAAAGAAATTGATTTGCAACGCTTGAAAATGAAATAGTGTTCAACATAAGTTGCAATTATAACTTCAATGGGAGGAATAAAATTAGCTTACAAGTGTTGCATGTGTCTCATCAATGAATTAAAATGATATAAGTAATTTGGTTGAAAGTAAAATTTGTTTCAAATAGACAATGACAATAAATTGCTCCAATATTCAAGATAACAATGTAGCATAAAAATGAAGCATGTATTCAAACACTCATGAAACAATTTACCAAGGTAAATGGAAACGAATCAAAATTTGTTACGAATATAAAATGCTTGCATTAAATGATGAATTGCCTAAAGTACAGTGTAAGTTTGTAGCTTCAAGCAACAATGAGATAGAGAATACAAAGTTCAAATGAAATTGTAACAAACTTTAACTTTAATGAAATGTGATAGTGAGGTTGTGTTAATTCCCAATTAAAGCATGCATGTAAGTGAATGAAGTAAGAAATCTTAAACCATGCAAATGTCAATCCATCCAAGAGAAACCTCCATTTAAATGGCGAGATAGGATACCATGGGAGAAATCCCAAGCTCCCATAAGCAAATTAGATCTTTTATTAATATTACAATGAGAAGAGGGCGCTTCAAAGTCCTCAAATAAACTTCAAGGAGAGTCCTCACAATAATTGCTTGAAACTTGGACACTAGACCTCCTTTCTTGAGAAAGTAGAGACAAGATCTCAGAAAACTTATGCAAGGAAACAAGGTGTGAGTTTCCTCCAAATGCCCACGGCTTAGAGAGGAAAATGGCAGCCCTCTAGTGAACTCGACTTAGCCAAAATAAGCCTCAAAAGGGCTCATGGAATCCTTGGAAATCGAAACCCCAACGCTTGCCAAAGGTCCTGCAAACACTTGTTAGATGTTGTGGAGGTTGCTCTTCAAAATCTGCCGCACAAGAGTTAGCAAACAATCCAAACAATGACTGCAAAATAAGTCAAGTATTAGTGAAAAAATCAACAAGATAAAATGTATATGTACAATTATAATTTACAAAAGGCTAAGCTAAAGAGTGAGAGTAAACTCTCGTCTTTGCTTAGCCATCTTCAAGCTCTTAGATAACAAATGAAAGAAATGAAGTACATTTTTTTTTAAAAGAGATTTAAATTTAGAAGTGCTCAGCTTGTGTACAAGCTGTGTCAAAACCCCTGCAAAACCACTTTGTAAGATAAGACTATGAAGGCTCAAAGAACAAATGAGAGCTCCTTTAAGAATGTATCAAGAGTGGGTTGGTCTCTCCAAAGACTTCCCCTCACGCTTGATTCTGTGACTCCAACAAGATGTTCTTTCTACAAAACTTCAATCAAGAATTAGTTTCATATAGATTTAGTAATAAACAATGACAAGAAATTCTAGAGATTTATTTAAAATCAACTAAAGCATTCTATACCTAGAGCACACTTCTAAATCAAATGTCAATGCAAGATAACTCTACATTAACAAATTTACAAAAGCATATGGAAACAAATTAGATCAAAGCATGAGTAAAAAGAATTATACCAATGATCAACAATTCATCACACTCCTAAAGGAGGAACACCTCATGAATGAAACCCCAAAGTCTTTATTGATATTTTGTAAGTGTACAAGGCACCAACACTTTCACAAGCACAATAGCTAGTAACAATATGATACAAATGAGAGCTTAAGGTTCTATTATATAGAACTATGGGAGCCAATTCCAATGTAGAAGTGATTAAACAAGTAGCATGAGGTGACAATCCCAAAGAGAAATTCAAATTTGTTGAATGGAGCTCTAATGCCAAATGTAAAAATCAAATTCTGATAAGTGGAAATCATTTTTTTCTTCCCTTATGTGCCAAATTCGAATTTTATAATGGAATAACAAGTGTATATGGATAATAACTCATGTGGGGACAATTTCTCACAAAAATTTCCACCAAATATTCTCCCAAATCCTCCAAAATGTGTATTAACTTCACAAATTCGAATTTCCAAGTAAGCAATTTTCTCATTTAATGCCAGAAATTTGATTTTATTTGAGCACATGTCCTTTCCTTGATTTTAGTAGTCCACATCACCTTGGGACTTCACTTTAACTCCCCCATAATGTTCCACCTCATTTCCACATCATTTAGCATGTGTGGATATTTATTTTTCTCCATTTATTTAATTTTTGGCTTAATTAATTGTCAGATTTCCCACTAAACTTAGGAAAAGTGAGGTTTGAGGGTTCAAAACACATTTTTAACCCTTCAAAACGTCATAGTAGAAAGTTGAGGGTGAGAGGTGCAAATTTCATTACTCATACCCCATATAATTTCTCTAGACATCACTTATTACATTACAAATACAATTTTATTAGCAATTTCCGCAGTGTGGAAAATCTAAAAATTAAAAAAATGACCACCTAGACCTAACCAAATTCCACAAATTTTTTTGTGTGATCTAGTATGGTAATATATATCGACTTTAGACGCTAAGATGTGTTAGGGGCTCAACCTTCAAACCGTCACCCCAACTTTGGGGTAAAAAGTGAGTAAAAAAACCCAGAAAATTATCCGCCTCTAAAAAAGAGAGATAATTAACTAGAAAAAAAAAACTCCAAGGTGTACTCGTTTGCTGATTAAGTCCCAGCATCTTAGGCCTGTTACAGACTCAAAGCTCATCATTACTAGTATCACTTATTACAATTCTCTACAGGGTGTGGAATCTAGGTACAAGAAAGATGATGAGAAATAGAAATAGAGTTTAAAAACTCCGTTGACTGATGATATATGATAGTACAAGTGTGCTTTGGATCATCCTTGGGCATGGTGTCTTCATATAATTATCAGGTGCTACTCTAGTGGTCAACAACACCCATTAATAATAATTAATTATTTTAATAAAATTATCTCTGGGTGGAATTTCCCAAAACGATTTCTGGGTATTGTGGAATACATGTGTCAAAGCTTCCTTGCAAATTTTGAGGCGTAGAGCACATCCGATGCTACTAGAAATCAACACAAACCTGGGAGATTAGGCCGCAGATCAGAAGTTGAAGACCAAAGTAGTGAGAAGCACTTTCTTGGAAATCCAAATAGATAGGTTATAAGCCTAGTCAAAGCCAAAATCCTTGAGAGAAAAGGCGAAGTTCTAAGGGTTTGTATTTACCTTAGATATCTAAAAATTGCAAGGGTTCTGTGCATAATTGCAGAGGTGACTGAACCATATACCTTAAGGACTAGAGATAACCCTTATAACCATCGAAAGGCTCTAGTGTTAAAAGGTCTAGAACCAAGTTATTTAAAGGCATTTTAGACACATTATAAAACCCAATCACTATAATCTTTGAAGAAGCCGAGATCACTGTGGAGAAGGATGAAGCCCTGTATGTATATGTAACGGAAGCCCAAGCCTCCACTATATCATTAAAGCAGACCGTAGAGGATCAAAGAGAATCTCAGTATTTGTCTATATTTGAAGGGTATATTCTAGTAATTATTGTAGCCAAAAGTAAAAGTCTATTTGAGGACCTGTAGTAGCTTCTACATCCTACCCTATCTAGCAGTTGAGAAGGATCAAATAGAATTGTCTTTTGGAAAGCATCCTTGCCTGACTATTTTGAAAAGGGTAGTGTAGAAAGAATTCGATAGAACTCATTGAGCAAACTTACCATCTCTATCTCAAGAAAGGAAGCGGTCTACAACAGTGAGAAGAATTTGTCTTGCACTAGCGTGTGGAAGAATCCTTGAAGATCTTATCAAAGTCAGGTAAGTATTATTTTTGTTCTTTATGTCTTAATCATCTAAGAAAATGTCTTCAGTTTGCCAGGAGAGTAATAAGCTCAATGGAACATTATTCTTTCAATCACAAAAAACTAAGGTAAGCAATCCTTGAGGTAAGTATATTTGTCCATATAATTGTCCAATCCTTATTAGATTAAGGTTTTGAAATCTCTTTGTTTCTTGGGTTTGTAATATTGAAAGTTGTTCTTTCTGTTCCCTCTTAGAAACCCTATCCCATAATGCCTAGGATTTGTAAGTTGTCTAAGATATATGGCAATTCTTGGCAAGAACGAAATTGAATGATGCCTAGTTTTTGTACTCAAAAACCTAGGAACCTAAGAATTCATTTAATGAAAAGCCTTAGATCATAGTCTTGTACTTGTATACTTCTGATGGTACTTGTCAAGAAAAATAATGCAAGTACAATGCAAAACGAAGCCCTTCTCATAAAAAGATAAGTATTCTACTTTGATTACTTTTGCTCAAATATTATCTATTCTCTTGTATTTTTCTTTAAGGAAAGCTTGTAGGTATATTCTAGAGAATAAAGATTGGATTCAGAGGGAGTTTTCAAAAGGAGACTTGTAAGAAGTTTTGTTGTAGAAGGAGCTCTTCAAGAGGAAGCCCTACAATGTTTGTAAAAGGAGCAATTCAAGGTATGTTTAAGACTATGAGATTTGTTGCAGGTCTTCTTCAGATAAGAAAGTATGATCATTTGAAATTTGATTTAAGGTTCTTGAAGATTCTTGTATTAGGGTGTTTGATTAAATCAACCCTTGATTTTGATAAAACCTTAACCTTTAGGTTCACTATAAAATCCCTAGCTCAGATCTGATAGATTTGTATTTTAATTGTATACATGTGAAATAATTTTTAATTTCTAATGTCTGGGTTCTAGGGTTTTATTTTATTTTTGTACATATTCAGGATTTGGGGTTTTGTTTTTATTTTGTGTAGGTGTAGATCTGAAACTTTTCAAGGAAAATTTAGAGTTTTGAGACAGATCTAGGCCTTGGAGGGCAAGATCTTGTCTCAAATATTGTTTGTAGGGGAAAAACGACAAGATCATTCAATGAAAGTTTCGGATCTGAGATTTCATAAATTTCTGAAATCGATTTTTTTTGGCAAAATACACAAATCTGGAAGTGAAATTTAAATATTGGGTGAGAGTTTGTGTTTAATTTTTTTAAAGGCCCTAGAGGCCTTAACGCAGAGCTTCAACAACCCTCAAACTCTCTTCTTTTTTGCGGCTTAGGTCCTCCCTTATTCCTCTGCTTTCCCTTCTTCTTTTCCCTCACGTTGTCCCCTCCTATCCCTGTTTTTTCGCTGTCCCTTCTTCCTTCAATCCTTAACCCTGCTCACAACAACCTCTTCTCCTTGTCGATGTCCTTGTTCTCTCTCAGGCTGCCTGTAGCAGCTTCCTAGATTCATTAATGCAGTCATTGTTGCTGCTTGTAGCAGCTTTCAAATACCTATTGCTGCCCTGCCTGTCTCGCTATCTGTTAATTTTAGGTATGTTCTATGCTTAGCGCAATTTACTTCAATTTTTCCATATTAGTCCAATGACAATATTCAGATTAACAATCACATCAGCATGATAGTAAAGTGCAGATAGAACATAAACATAAATCCCAGAAAACAAGCCAAGACAAGAGGACACAAGATGTGGTGTCAGCCAGGGACAAATCCCAATGTGGGGAAACCCTTGATCAATTCTTTTTATATTCTTCAATAGTTCAGCAGAGAGAGAGATAGAAGATATACATCAGAAGTCAACACTTTGACTTGTCAAGATCAAAGATCTTCACCATGAAGATGACAAGGACTGCAGTTCTGAACTTGGGTGAAGGCAAACATTCTTCAACTGATTCTCCAAGGTGATTCCATCACCGTGCTGCACCTAGCTAGCAGTCTGATCCTCAATGCAATAATACCAACCCATGACAATGGCACTGCCCATCTCATATTGCAGCAACATCATACAGCCCTCTAATGGCTTCAGCAGTATGACAGCTCCATGTATTATGCTAATGATCTGGGCCCTCAAATACCCATACGAAATATTGACTGTGGTGTTATGGCTTACGGCCTAACACACAGTCTTCAGATAGCATCATAAATGACAAGGAAGTCTGCATCTTCATACGATCAGCTCATCAATCTGCCTTATATTAATGACGAAGCTCCACCAAGGTCACTTGAACAAAGGCCTATATTAACTGTCCTCTAACAGTCCCCTTTGCTGTTCCAAAGGTCACTGTACCAAGGTCTTCAACACAGTAATTAGAATTCACTGTTCATAGCCTTCATCTGCTTCAGGATCTCACTCTGTTTGCTCCATCCAAGTGACTGTGCACAGCTTCTAAATCAAGGGTTGCAACATGTAACAATAATGCTCTTGCATTTATTGTCAACACAGCCCTAACATATGCTGTCCAAGCACTTCCTGGACAAACATTGACACATACCTTTCAGCACTCTTCTCCACGTCATACAAGCCACTTTCAGACCTTCCTTATCTACCTGGAGCTTGGCGCTGTCCCTGTCCAAAACAGAGGCCAGATTAGGCATCATATAGCTGTGGTATGACTGCGGCTAGGGCATGCTTGACTAGACTTACTTTTGACTGCATATAGGGCTAGTTAAGGCCTTCTCTTCCCAGCATATAGGGATCCTCCTCTTGCTGCAAGGAACCCTTATTGTCTGTGGATTGTATCACCTTTGAAGACTGCGGGTAGGGCTAGTTAAGGCCTCCTCTTTCCAGCGTATAGTAGCCTTCTTCAATTGCGGATGGAGGGAAGCATCTAGTTCTTCTTTTGCTGCGGAATAAGGCCAGCAGTTAGGGCGCATCTGGACTGTGATTAGGTCACAAACAGAACTGCGGCTAGGGCTCTTTTGAACAGTGTGTAGGTCTCTCCTTAGGACTGCGTATATGTGTCTTTTAGGAAAGCGGATAGGGTCTCTTCTAGACCAGCAATAAGATCTCTCCTTGCTGCGTTATGTAGGCCTCCTTCGCTGCGTTAAAGTCTCCTCCATGACAGCATTAAGGTCTAAGGCATCTCCTCTAGGGCAGCATATCTTCTTTGGATCTCTCCTCCCACAAAATCCCAAAGACAAGTGGAGAGGAAGAAATCACAAGAGGTGTGTGTAAAATGACCTGCAAGCGACCTCTATTTATAGTACAATGTTGAGGATAGTTGGGGTTAATTTGGTTGCTGGCGGACCTTGACAAATTGTTACATAACACAGATAAATTCATATCTTCATGAATACATATCGGAATCAGATGATCTTTAGATTAATCCTACACCTCTCGATGAGAGGAATCCAAGAAAAATATCAGCTGCCATGAATAAGATGACCCACATGGAGTTTGGCCCTAGTTGCCAATTTCAACACTATCACCTTATAGCAACTGTTCCTTTCCTTTGACATGACATTTAAGGCTTGACTTCACACATATTTCCTCACCCTAATTGCTGTCACAATTTCTACCCCACTGTGGTGAAAATTTCGTAAGTTTTCCCAAGTTTGGATTTGCCATTTAGATCTGAACTGTGGGAGAGAACTAATTTTCTGAGTGAATACATTTGCATCTCTGGTTTGAAATTTTTTAAAGATGCTAAATTTGTGAGAATCATATTCTCTGAAGCTTCAGGTCCTTATTTTCACATCTTCTGGGGCCTGAAATTCAGAAAATTTCAGTGGTCACAATCATCCTTTAAGGCCAGAAATCTTTCCATTATTTAACAACTAACTTCTGTATAGGCAGTAAGTCAAAGGCTTGATCAAGGCTTGATCACTGGTGTAAAAGATACTATAGAGATTGATATCTGTTTTGCAGAGATATTCATCATTCAATGACATTCACCATATTTAAAGAGGAACTTGCATCTCTTTTCCTTGTAACCAGATTTCATTTACTGTTGGTACAAGTGTATATTTTTCAAGGTCTGACATATTTTGCAGAGGTAATCATCATTAAAGGTCAATCCTCCTTGAAGCAGAAATTCATCACACTTGTATATCTTTGGATCAAGGAATTTCTTCTCATTTGCATCAAGATTTGTATGTTGGGTATTGACTACTATTCCTTGTATTTTGGACCGCATGATATAAGTGGAACATAATTCTAATAAGCCCTAAAGCACTTCAATCTAGCTTATACTCATTGGAGGATCAAGTGTAAGTGTTTGGCTATCATTTCATACGCATGCAGGTGACTTGATTTCTCTGTTAGAAGTCTGATTTACTTTTTCAGAGGTCTGATATAGGTCTGATCTTGACATTACAGTGATATATTACCTTTACATTTGGCACTAAGCTTGAATCTAGATTATTAGTTCTCCTTCTCTTGCATTCAGTGATCAATTGAGAAGTGATTTGGTGGACTGATTGGACCATCTAGTAACTCACATCACATTGCACTTTTACTATAATTGGTTATTGAATTTTGGTATCTAAGGACTGATATATTCTTGGCAATAAGCTACAACAGTCGGATTTCTTGATAGCAGACTAACGTTGGTATATCTTAAACTTTGGTGCATTCATTAGTCCCTCGTTGGTTTTCTCATGCATCATTGTGCCATTTGATAGACAACAGATCGATATTTGCAATAGTATTGGAATGAGTCTCCTTTCTTATTTCTTCTCTGGTTTGGATACTAACCTTTTCCTTTGTGGTTCTCTGCTCCCTTTAGAATCTCATTGCATAGTAAAACCACCGGTTAGCAAGTTAGTTGTGCTCATATAATTCTAAAGATTTCTCTTGTTCTCATTTGTCTAATCAAATAAGGATAAAGCACAATAAAGATTGGATATTATAATCTTGGTTGACAAGTGGTATCTTGATTTTATATTGGAACACTTTTTCATATTGGAGTAAGTCCTAAACGTGGTCATCCCATTGTCATACTCGATCATTGGTAATTGGAAATCGTGAATTGCATGCGTTACATTATTGTTCCTATCTTGAGAGGACAAGCTTACTTTCCTTATAATTGTCCATATCTCTGACCTTGTTATTTCACTAACATCTCTTTGCAGCACTGTTATTTTGTAGCTTGACATAATTTCTTAGCAAGTACTTTGATTTATCATTGAGTATTGTTGTCCAAAGGCACTAGTCTATCATTTCTGTCTTGTGATTTGCCTAATCAAGCTTAACTGAATCTATCTTAACATTGCTTATATCATCAATACTTGTCTTAATTAATAGCCAAGTTACATTAATAACAAATTGCCTTGCCTTTGATCTCCGAGGACTTGTTGCTTCAACAAGTTTCCCCCCTTTCATCTATCTTTAGGGACTAACCCCCTTAGCTTGTCTAGGAGAGAGCTAGAACATAGTGAGTAGGGATCAAGGTGGCAACCCCTACTCTGAGCGTTGCGTCTTAGTTGTACATTGTGGGTGACAATAGTGAAAAAACCCTAACAAAGATTGTTGTAAGAATATAGGGCTTGAAAGTGAAACTCTAGTTGATTGCTAACTAAGTTTAGGTTTTGATATCTAGAGTCTGATTTATTATGTTCCCATTATGATGACATGCTAACCTTATATTGATAAAGTTGACTTCATGCTCTTGTACATATATATTTGTGTTTGGTTGTACTTGTTGTTGAAGGTTTACAGAGACATAGTCTTCAAGATGTTGAAGATGCTTACCTACCTCATATTTGATAATGATTTGATGATGATGTTGAGCATGATGGAAAGAGGGAGTTGTAAGAATCTTGGTAACATTGAAGTATACATTGTTGATGAGCTTGTTGCCAAGTGAGGATAGAAGGAATGATGTTCCAAAACGTTGAAGTTCTCCGATGATTATGAAGAAAGAACCTGTGTGGCTGAAGTTGATGAATTTGCCCCATAATAGAGAAGAAGCTTGGATAAAGAAAGTGTACATCTCCCTAGTTGAGAGGGAGCTTGGTTGAAGAATAGTAAAACTCCTCCATAGATCATGAGGATGTTTGAGATCGAAGAATAGTTGAAGCACTACAAATGGTTATTCGTGAGTTGTAATTGTGATTGATGAAGTTGTGAACAAGAATTGGATGTTTTGGAAAGTGTTGAGGCTGAGTTTGGTGCTATTGGAGAAATTGAAGAAGGAAGCATTGGTTGAAATGTGTTTGGATATTGTGATGACCTAAGCAACATTAGAATAGTTGAAAGGCCCTGAAGATTATGCTAGCATTCAACAACATGTACATTGAAAGTTTGGATATTGATTGGGGTTGTGAAGCTACAGTACATGCCAATAGATGAAC
>APFE030454306.1:34584-50747 GCA_000404065.3 Pinus taeda | reverse complement strand
ACCAATAACTGTGATTTTTCCCATTAAACTGTGGTAGTTGGGAATTTGTCAAACCTGTTCCAGCATCTGCCATCTTAACTCTATATAGGTAAAGAAGAGATATTGACTGAAAAAGTTAAAAACAAGAAAAAACTTTCTCTGGTAGAAAAATCTATTCTTCAAACTTCTTACAGCTCCTACAGTGAAAAACAAACTCTGTTTTTGACTCACTGAGTGCCTAGACTAGCTCTGATACCATGTTGGAATTTTTTGCTTAATTCCATAATAGACAACACATAAAAAAATTCTCAGTTTTTACTCTATTTCTGCACAGAAAACTGAAAATTTCGTTTTCTGGAAATGGTGTTGCAGCAACAGGATTCGGTGTTGCAGCAACAGGGAATAACAGACTGTTTTTGTTTAACACAGAAAAAACAGAAAACTGCTTTCTGGAATCGGTGTTGCAGCAACAGGATTTGGTGTTGTAGCAACAGAGAGTTGGTGTTGCAGCAACATAGATTTGGTTTTGCAGCAACAGTATTTGGTGTTGCAGCAACAGGATTTGGTGTTGCAGCAACGGTGATCGTGGTGTTGCAGCAACACGATTTTGGATGTCAAGCCACTCGGTGTAACGGCAATACGTTTTTGACGCTAAGTCACTTTAAGAAAATTGACGCTTTGGTGTTACAGCAACTAAAACAAGTTGGTGTCAAAATCACTTATAAACTTACAGTGAGACAATTGACGCTTGGTGTAACAGCAACTAAAACAAGTGGCGTCAAATCACTAATAGACTTACAGAGTAAAATCAAAGTGTTTTTGACACTTGGTGTAACAGCAACAGAAAATCAGCAAAACAGTAAACTTGTATTTATTACCAATAAAAAAGTTGATGCAGAAAACTTAACTATTACAAGAGGAACACTTCAGTTCCAGAAATCGATTTTATCTATCTCAGAAAATCGCAGGTTCAGCACTACTGTGCATTTACAGAAGAGACTTACTCTTGTTCTTCTAACCTTCACTCTTTTCTCTCAGAGTACAAAAACAGAATTGCTGTTCAGAAATCTCTTGCACTCACATAGAAAACATAACTGTTGTTCTTTTCTGCTTAGTCTTAAAAACAGAAATGTTGTGTGTTTGTATTTATAGGAAAACAAATATCTGTGTTAAACTATAAACTAGACAAAATATCTGCTGATATTTATCTGCATATTTATAGCAGAAGAGGCGGTGATGACTTTCTCACTTGAAAACAAGTCGGTTGCAGGGGAATTAATTTCTGCACATTTAATGCTCATTTAAAGTGCAAAAATATCAGAAGACTTTTGCTGCTTCCGGATAATCTGCAATAACTGCTGAAGATCAGATTTTTGTTCAGCATTTATGTGATGCAGTTGGAATTAAATTCCAACACGTCATGGTTCAGTGAAGTCTATGCAAAACAAATTTTCGGTATGCGGCCTCACCATAGTAAAGCAATTCAAGTTGATTCAGTGGCAAAGTTTTTAAATTCTTGTACTGTTTTTTACAGCAAACTGGATATTACTCTTTGCTTGGCATGGAAACTCTAGCGCATTGGAGCAGGCTTGAACATAGCAGAATTGATTATTGTAATATTATTATCTGTATTCATTATTTCATTCATATCATTGCAAATTGCAGTGCTGAGGACAATTTTCCATTTTCAACTTAAAGAAAAGACGAATATTGGGCTTTTAGATGCAAAGGCGGATCTCTCGATCTATTTTCTGGAATTCATCCTGCGCATGAGAGATTCAGCATACAAGCATTTCAAGGCATTGTTTAGAAGGTGGGTAGAGATATTTGGCGTATTGAACCAGTTCCTACCAAAACCTGATTGCATGAGTTCCAACCAACGGTCTGCAAAGAAAGTTTTTGAGCCTCTGAACCTCTCCGTTTGTAGCTTGAAAACAATTAATTATTGAGGAATCACTTATTCACATGGAGAGAAGTGCTGATGAGAGAAGTGGAGGCGATCCTTTGCATGAAGATGGAGATTCTCCTCGGGGAGAACGATATCCAAAAGGTTGATGCCGATCACCATTTGTGGAGGCAATTTTTAAGTTCATTGGATAATTGTTTATGTATGCTTTGTTGCATGATTATTTTTATGGTGAAAGTGTCTTGGATTTTTTAAAGTAAACTTAGTGAGATTAACAATCTCAATATGAAATTATTTTGTTAGAATTCGTTGCTCTAACAAATGATAATGATAAGGAAATCAAGCAGATTCAAGACCAATAAACCAAAATGGGAGACAAAGATACTCAATATGTGAGAGTGTTCTACAGAAAGGATTGAGAGGTCTTGGATACAACAAAGATGTAGAGTAGCAGCTGAGATTGGATGATAGATAAATGTAGGTTCAGTCATGTGAAATATAGCAAAGTCATTACCATATTTTTATGTGAGTTATAACATGTTAGAGTAGCAACGGAGATGGGATGACAGATAAATGTAGGTTTAGTCATGTGAAATAAAGCAAAGCCATTACCATATTTTTATGTGGGTCACATGTTGTAGCAAGTCTATATATGTTATGTTTTAAGTTTTATAGTGTTCCTTGAAAAATATTTACTTGTTATCTCCATGGATGGGGTGTGTATATACCTGAGTTAGTTATTATGTAATCTTGATAAGGCATGTGTACCCTTGTAAAGTTCGTGGTAATATTCAAACCACCTTGTAAATGCAGGTTCATGGTAAGCCAAAAAACACTTTGTAGTCCAGGTTTGTGATAACCCATAAACCACTTTTGAGAAGGAAGTGGATATGATTCTTGTAGGATGGTTGAGGGTTAGCCAAGAAAACCCAGAGCATGGTTGAGGGTTACTTGAGAAAACCAAGTGCATGATTGAGGGTTAGCCTAGAAAACTTAGAACATGGTTGAGGGTCCGCTGAAAAAACTCAAAGCATGGTTGAGCGTAAGTCGACAAAACCCAAAGCATGGTTAAGGGTAATCCGAGGAAATCCAGGATGATGATGGTGCAAGGAGAATTACAAGTTTAGGTATAGGTATGCAAATATGATGGTTGAATGAACCATGTACACGAAGGACATCCTAGTACATCGACGGTTGCAATGGTTAGGTACCCATGTACTCTAGTGGATGGTTGTTCATTTATATGGACATCAACATTTTTTTATAATGGTTGTAAACACCAGGTTGGACATTAGATAGACTTTGTTGATCGAGATTAAGACAAGTAGTTGTTGACGGGGAGAGTTAGAGAATATAACTCCTACTTGTCTTTAGTGTGCTCACTAATTCTGGAATGAATATAGTTATGAGGTTGTTGATGCCTAGTCAGTTGAGATATTCTCTCCAACTAGTTAGCCTCCTAGATTGGAGTATGGTTGAGATATTCCCTCAACCAATTGATTGCATATCCAAGATAGTTTTCATATATTGAGATACAACTTGATGTATTAATATTCATAACATTAATGATGTTAATGTAGAGTTCTTTCACCTTATTTGAATACATAATATCTAGGTTATGTTTTTTTTTCACGCATCCAAAGCACATGCATTGATTTGTGTTATGATACACTTGGAAAGTCACTACTAGATGAATCCCTCCTCTTTATGCAATTTCTAAAAAGTTTGAAGCATTATAGCTCCATAGATATGGTTGAGAGTTATATTAATTTTGTTGTGTATGGTATTTACACTTTGTACTATTCGTATAATGATTTAAGAACCTTTTTAGTATCGATCTTTATATGATGCCTTAGCAACAAATGATCACTCTAGGAGAACTACAAATACTTCTCTACACTAGTACTGAGAACTCACAAGCATTGAAGTATTCACCATTAAGTATCACTCCTATGCTATGATTGGATGACTTGGGGTCTTGTACTAAGATTTAGGGCCTTAATTTCATTAGTTTTGAGTAATCAAGTAAATATTTGTGATCTCGATTAGATCATTATATTATGTCATCCAAATTGGTGTTTTCCAAGTGGAACTATTGCAAGAATCATGTTATGCAACTATATCACAAACAAAATAAAAGATTGATCAACGACTTGAAAATTAGCCTCTTTGAGGGGGAAACCTCCTTTACATCATATAAATGAACAGTTCTTAGATGATACAAATGACAAGACCCCCTTGGTATATATAAGAATCTAAGGGGTCACAATATAATCAAAACCTACATAACAATAATAATGTAAGGACACAACAATAACAATAGTGGGCTTCTATGAGCACAACAATAACAATAAGGGGGCTACACTAGTATTACAAGGACCTAACATGCCCCTCTCCTTCAAAAAAGTTTTTTCCTTAATGCTTGAGTACTTTTGGATGCGTATGTATAATATTCTCATCCGCCCATGTGGAATCTTTAGCGGTAAGTTCTTCCACTTAATGAGATACTTTGAAATTGACTAATTTCGTAGTTGTCATGTTCTTGTTGTTGTGACTGCTTCAGGCTCTAATATGATTTTTCCTTCCTCGCTAAGTTCTGGAAATATTGTTTGAACTGAGAGTTTGTCACTGGTAACCTTCTTTAAGCATGAAACATGGAAAAATGGGTGTACTCGAGAAGATGCAGACAACTCCAATTTGTATGTCGTAGTACCAACCTTTTGCAACACCTTGTAAGGAACATAGTACTTGGGTAATAATTTATTATCCTTCTTAGCTTGATTGAGGGACATTTGTTTGTATGGTTGTAGCCGTAAAAATACACAGTCACCTACGTCAAAACATCTTTCACTATGATGATGATCTGCATGTTGTGTCATTCGATTCTGGACCAGAGTGAAGTTATCCTTTAAGAGTTGGAGAACTTGTTGTTGATGCTCAATGTGATCTTCCACTGCTTGAACTTATAATATTTTCTTAAAGATGATGTAATGGATCGTAGATGATATCCATAAAGTTCCATGAATGGGGTAATTTTTGATGCAGTATGGAAGTAAGTGTTATACCACCATTCAACCAAAGGTAACCACTTAACCCATTGCATTTGTTTATCAGATACAGAGTAATGAAGATATCTTTCCAAACAATTATTCATTATCTTAGTTTGCCCGTCAGATTGAGAATGATAAGATGAGATATGAGATAATTGAGTACCAAGGCAAGAAAATAATTCTATCCAAAAATTTCTAGTGAAAATGGGATCTCTGTCACTTACAATAATATTTGGGTTTCTACGTAGCTTTTGAATTGTTTCCATAAATGTGGTAGCAACTGTAATGGATTTAAAAGGATGAGATAATGCACAAAAATGTGCATACTTGGTAAGTCTATCAACTGCCACCATGATGAAACTCTTTCCTTTTAACTTGGGTAAACCTGTGCTAAAATCCATTGAGACCTCCTCCCAATGCTAACTTGGAATGGATAAAGGTTGTAACAAACCTAGGGTCTTAATTGTCTCAACTTTTTTTTTTGGAAAACCAAACATCCTTCCACGAACTTCTGAATATCAGATATAATTCCATCCCCAAAAAAATCATTCTTGACCCTGTGGTATGTTTTTGAAAATCCTAAGTTCCCTCCTAAAGGAGAGGCGTGCAATTCCAAAATAATATTTTGTTTGAATTGGGAATTCTTACATAAATATAAGCGATATTTGTACCATAATGAGTCATTTTTCTAAATAAATGTATTTGATGTACTGGAATCTTGTTGCAACTTTTGAATAAGTGTCCACACCTCTTTATAATTATTCCTTTCCTCCCTTGCTTCAGTTATCCAGTCATATTGGATAATAGAAATGACATAGAGCAATGCTTCCACATCCTCATCCCTTCTTGAGAGTGTATCTGCAACAACATTTTGCTTCCTTTTTTGTAGACGATTTCATAGTCATAACCCAACATCTTAGTGACCCACTTTTGCTGCTCTTCTGAAGATAGTATTTTTTCTAAAAAATATTTAAAACTATCATGATCTATTATTACCTTGAAGTGTCTTCCCATTAGGTAATGGTGCCAATTCTTGAGGGCATGTAGTATCGCCAATATTTCCTTCTCATAAATGGGTTTGTCTAAGTAGTTTCCCTTTATTGGACGACTTTCAGAAGCAATGGCTCTTCCTTCTTTCATTAAAACAATACCAATTCCATTTCCTGAGGCATCACATTCCACCATAAAGGTTTTTGTGAAGTTTGGAGTAGTTAAAACCGGATCTCGGCACATTTCCTCTTTAAGATGTTTAAAGGACTTAGTTGCTTCTAGAGTCCAAAAAAATGCATCTTTATTTAGAAATGTTGTTAGAGGCGTTGTTATTTTCCCATAATTCTTAACAAACTTGTAATAATACCTTATCAACACGAGAAATCCTCGAATATGCTTTAGGGTTGTGGGGATTTTCCATTCCTTGATGGCTTTGTTTTTTTTAGGGTCTACCTTAACACCCTCATGAGATACAATATGACCCAAAACCTCCTGAACCCCAAAGAAACATTTGGAGGTTTTTGCATACAATTGTTTCTCCAATAGTTTTGAGCACATTGTCGACATGTTGAACATGATCCTTCCAAGGCTTGTTGTATATTAGTATATCATCAAAAAACACTAGCACAAATTTTCTAAGGAAGGATTTGAAAATGGAATTCATCAAACCTTGAAATGTGGAATTTGCATTAGTAAGGCCAAAAGGCATGACCAAAAATTCATAATGACCTTCATGAATGCTGAATGTTTTTTTTCAGAATGTCTTCAGTCTTTTTCTAATTTGATGATATCTTAAATGAATATCCAACTTGGTGAAGTAAATTTCTCCATGTAATTCATCTAACAATTCATCAATGACAGGAATGAGAAATTTGTCTTTAATATTGAGCTTGTTGAACTCCCTATAATACTAACATATATGCCATGATCCATCCTTCACCTTGTGTACCAATAGTACTGGAGCAGATAAAGAACTTTGGATAGGTTGAATTATACCTACCTCTAGCATTTTTGCAATCATATGTTCAATTTCACTCTTTTGGGCATATGGATATATGTAAGGTCTAATGTTTTGAGGATCACTTCATGTAATAAAGTGAATAGCATGATCATGATCATGAATAGGTGGTAGGCCTTTGGGAGTCTCAAATACCTTGGAATGATTTTCCAAGATTCTTTGGATATCGGGAGAAATAGATTATTTTGATGTTTGAACATCTAGTGAGCATAATTGTGCAATGTATCCTTGTTCTTTCTTCAAAAGATTTGTCATGCCATTAGAGATGATTATCTTCCCCAACTTCCTTGTGATGCCCCTTAATTCAATTTATTTTCCTTCCCAAGAAAAAATCTTGAAAATGAAAAGTTATCATCCCTAAATATTGTAACCATTGGACTCCTAATATAACATCAACACCATTGTTTGGAATGCAGAGCATTAGACTATTCAATACATATTCCCCCATGGTTAGATTGATATTGTGATAGTTTCCTGAGCAATTTATAGTTCCTCCATTCACAACCACACTTGACACTCTGGTGTTGGATATGGAAAGAAATCCAATTCCTTGGCTAATTATGGGTACTACTAGAATTGATCAACATTATTACATTTTTTTTTCTTGATATATCCTTCTATCTTGAGAGTTTGAAGAGCGGTAATTCCTACCAATGCATTACAAGATATGGCCAGATTCATTTTTTCTTTCTTTGAGGTTGGTTCCTAGTGTATATCCTCTTATTTTGATGTTTCTAGTTCCTTTTCTTCCTCCCCTTCACAATCTATGTAAAATAATTTTTTCCCAACACGCTTATGACCCTTACTGTATTTGCTATTACAACTGTAACAAAGCCCTTTTTCTCTTTTTTCCTCTAGTTATTGTGGTGTCAACCTTCACTAGTATAAAATGGATAATTAGTGACTAAAAAATGTCTAAATTTGCATATAAATGACCACTTTTTAGTTGGTAATAGTTGCTAATTTATAGTATCTTATAACGTGACCAACTTTTAGTCGTATTTAGCTTAGTCATTAATTTTTTGTCTCAATTTTATTGTCTAGTAATATATTTATTCATAAATTTGGTCATTAATTTAGTCATTGATTTAGTTATGAATTGTTGCAATTAATGACCAAATATACAACAAAATATACTACTATATGATCACTCGAGAAAATTAATGAATGACCAAAGAAATATGACTAAAATGTTGGTCACGTTATAAGATACTATAAATTAGCTACTAATAGTCATATATATGCAAATTTTAGTCATCGTTTAAAACCAATTAATGACCAAAGAAATATGACTAAATTTCGGTCATGTTATAAGATACTATAAATTAACTACTAATAGTCATATATATGCAAAATTTGGTTGTCATTTATAATCACAAATTTATCATTTACAGTAGACATTTATATTTTTTGTATAGTTTCATATTCATTATATAAATGATTAACTTAGTAGTTTGTATTCATTTCATTTACTTTCATTAATAATCATTATAAACAACTAATTTATTCGTATATTTATTTAATCGTGTTCATCATTAATCAATATAAAATACCAATTTAGTAGTTTTAGATTGATTTTATGTGTTCATTATTAATAAACATAAATTAATTAGTATGATTTTGCGACTAAATTAAAATAATTCCATACAATGTGCATGTTTATCTAATATAAAAATGAAAAGTTACATATGTTAATTACAATACTAAATAATATCAAGTACAACTATAAATAATTTCAACCACATAAATTATATTATATGAAATGTCAAGTATTACAATATGGGTTTCCAACTTAATATTAGTTGGACTACAATTTACACATGAAATATTGTTTCATCACTTCAAAACAATATCATTGTGTTTCTAAGGCATTGCAGGTGAATTCACCAGCTCTAAAGACTTGACCATCACATGTATGTGTGTGCCTAATGAGGGATATTTGCTTTAAGGGTATCACTAGACCAGTTCTCTTCGCTCTCTCTTTCTATATTTGTCACTATAGTGTCATTGTTCTCCTCTTTCTTCAATTCCTAATTCTTACCATCAATACTAAGTTCTTCTTCTTAAAATGAAAGAAGATACAATGTAGAGTATAAGACATGTAAGACAATGAACATTGGAATATAAACTAAAGTAGACTATAAAGGATTTATACGACATATGCCTCAAAATCAGCAATGTCAATGCCATTTTTCCCCATAAAAGTAAGAAACTTGAACAAGTTTTCTTCAGTTGGGTGATAGTGGCCACTTTGTGGACAAATGACCTCTATAAACAAAGCAAATAAAACTTCACCATAGAAAATAACACCTTAGGAACTTAGTATTCGGCCTTCATGAAAAAATTAGGCACAATCATGCCAATTAAGTTACATGCTAAAAAGCTCAGGTTGTAGATAACTCGTGAAAACAATGGAAAAAAAAAAGACAACATATAATGATTAATATATGACAGTTAGCTAACAAATTGCATCATAGAATAATTTTTTTTCCTATGGTTATCCATTCATGTGGGTGGGTAACATGCCCCAATATTCCTTGATCTTTAGGGTCCAAAGGAAATAAACCTCCTACTAACATAATCACTGATTGGTTGCATCTTGGCTTTGCCTCTCTTTTGTGAATCCAAAAAACAACAATAAGTCCATCCTTGACCAGCTATATATTAAAATTGTGCATCCCTCATAGGCCAAGGATATGGTCACTTATGGATAAATTTCCAAACTCATCATATTAGAAAATAACATTAATCTCCCTAAGAGAATCCTTTAAAAAAGGTGAGGATGGCATGGAATAGCTGAAGTTGACAATTTGGAAAAATAATACTTCAAATAAGTTGGAAAGAATGGAATAATGTTGTATGTCTTATGGAATGAATATATAATTACATAAATTGATACAAGATAACCAACCTACTCATGATTGAAAGTAACAAACCCTATCAACTGATAGTTAAATTGGAAAGACAAGCAAGAAACTATAAACCAATAACCATAGTTTCCTACACTGGATATCTTCTGCAAATTCCCAAGACGAACTTTAAGATCTTTTTGGAATTAAATATAAATTTTAGACCCTTTAAAACCAACATGGAAACCAAGACTTACCAAAGGTATATTTTTTATTCAATTCATCATAAATTTCTCACCTTTTAGCTATTATTGGCTTTCCTTTTTTGCCTATATTTAATGTATCAACTCCATAAACAAGATGTCCTTGTTATTAGAGTACTAATCCATAACAAGCACAAACTATTTTCATTCAATGATAAATTTACCCTTTGATCACTTTTCAAACTATCTAGTAAGAGTTTATAAAAACATGGCCTTTTCCATTGCGAATACAAGACACATTCCAAACAATTACTCAAAAGTTTGTCTTGACATACCAAAGATTTTTTCTATGTCATCTGTTAGTCCCATGAAAAAATTCACCTCAAATATTTTATGCCTACTTGCATTGGCTTGATTTCAAAACATTCTTAAAATAATATACATCTTCATCCCATAAGGAGTGTAGTTACCTTTTCTACAAAACTTCACTGACTAGATATATCAACAAATATTTTCTTGACTCCTTTGATTCTTGGAGCAGTGTCCTTCAAGGACTTACAAGTTCCTCCAAATTTTCATAAGCAATCAACCCATCTTCCTTTTTCCATTTTTACTGGTAAATCCATATTGGTTGCTTATTTAAAAACCTTCAATACCTCAAACTTGATGGGTATTACCTGTGAGTACAACAAGCCACCTATTTATTTACCTTATGCTTATATATTTCCAAGAGTAATCCTAGGTTCCCCATTCTAGAATCATAGATATGTGGAGGTTCTCAATAACATTTCATTTTCCTTACATTAATTTATCAACTTTATTGTAATGCATGATATTATCCCCCCTTAAGGAACATTATCTTCCTTTTCCAATTCCATAATTCACTCTTATCGTGCTTTTCTAGTATATTCCATCCATCTTCATTTCTTTCCAAAAACATATATTTCATTCGTATCACCTAAGACAAATGGTATAACTACCAAATGCAATATTTCTTTAAGCCCTTCACATTAGATTTGAAGCAACAACCCAACCATCAACAAGTGACTTGTTTTGAAAGAGATTCACAACATTTTTGTTGAAGACAAAGTGGCTACTCACTATTTACTATTGCAAATTCCCTCTTGCAAATTTGAAAAAGGAATATTAGGCAGTTAATAGTACATATTAGCTCTACTGTGAGGAAACTAACTCAAATTTGATCCATCGAATAACATTATCAAAGCCTTCAATGTTTTTGGGAGAATGTCTAATTTTAACATCCACATTATATCCTTTCAAAACAAAATTACTTGCTAATAACAAACATATATGTCCTTTTCATAAGGATTAATATCTATTCTGTACAATGGATGCCAAATGATTTCCATAGAGAACATAAAGAACTTTAGCTTCACATCAAACACATGGATCTATGAAAAGTGCTCAGATGGATAGACAATTAGAATTCACAAGTAGGTGGTGGGGCCTAACGGTATGCAAGAGGAGGACCCTGCTGGTAAACAATCGATGGGATACATGAAAAATATTCCTTCCATGACAACATTTTAGATAACAAACTTACTTTTATAGATTTTATTTATTATAGTACTATACATCATGCACACTGTTATACGGGAATAGTGTCCACACGGATGTTGCTATTCCCACTAAGATGGGTGGCTATCTTAGAAATAAACAATCAAAGTCTACTATTGGTTCCTTTTATGAAAATAGATGAGAGGAGAACCAAGAGGGCCAACCTGAGTCTTGCTCTCGATTTCCTCTCCTTCTTGATAGAGTTTTGCCACTTTCTCTTTGTCTGCTCAGCTTCAAAAGGACCTGTAGAATCACAACAACATACTACTATGCAAGAAACAAGGATCTAAGTTCATAAAAAATGCAGGATCAGATGTGCATTAACCATATACAAGCATATATAAACAGGTACACAAGAATATGGAAGGAAACAAGAATAGCTTTATTCAGATGAAAAGTAGCAAGAGGATTACAACCATGTGCTCTGAACTAGCATCATCCTCTAGCTAAGAAGCCCTTCTTCACCTCAAGCAAAGCTAGATCACCCAACACGGTGAATGTACATCAGAATACCAACAACACTTCTCTATAAGTTACAAAATTCCAACCTCTGGATCTCTGTGATGAGGGATCCATATATAGATGATTACAAAGAGGTGAGTCATCTTTTGGGATCTCGATTAGTGTCTTCTCTTTGATAGTTCCTGCTTCCACTTGGACAATGATGATCTCTTACTCATCCCTGGTCGAAAATGGAGTGGCAAGTGTGAGAGGGGAAGCTTATGGAAGATTCCATGATCTTCCACCTGGCATTTTTGTCCCTGCCATTTGTCCATTCCCGACCATCGCACCCTACAGAGGGACAAAACAGTATGCATCGCACCCTGTACATTGGGAAGGTGATATGCATCACACCCTCTACATTGAGCTTTCAATATGTTCAAGTTTTGACCATTTATGAGCAGTTTTTAGTGGAGAACTTCTGGGAGATGATGTAATCAATTGACCTTGTTCCTTTAGGCAATGAAGCAACACTTTTAGGGACCTAGGAGCCCTCAGTTTATGGACATTTGTGATTGGGGGTTGAAGTGCCCAAAAATGTCTATAACACACACTCAAGTAGGAAACTCAAAAAATTGATCCATATGTGGCTAAAAATCAATGAGTTCTATATAAGAGATTAAGAACCTGCCATAAAAAATCAAACATTTTAGGAAAACATAAAATAACTAAAGTTAAATGCTAACATGTTATAATTTAGAATATTATTTATTGATAAATTTCAAAAGAATTGATCTGAAAGGAACTGAAAGTAATACTAACCATATACCAATCCAGGCAATTCACTTTTTTTGTCTCTTCCCTAAACTTTCCCTTAGTAGTCTCCCTAAAATCCCACCACATGACCATTGGATCCCAACGCAATCCTAACGTATCATCGAACACATTTTGTATAATCACAAGCTCACCTCTTATCCAATGCTTATGAAAATGTTGAATATTATCACATTTTATATCCTAAACAACTAGATAAGACATGTAATTGTCACTATCCTTCCTATTAGATGCTCCCCATAACTTATTAGAAAGCTCAGCCTTGTCATGATAATTAGGCTTGAAGCAAAAACAACATTGCTGGGAATCCCATAATATCTCTGACAATTCACAACTACTATTAATTTTTTGTGCCTTCTCCTCAAGTTATACAACCTAATTGTTGAAAATGGCAACAAGAAAATCCTGATTTAATTTCCCCTTGAATTAAAGTAGGAGAAAATTGTAATTCCACATCACAAGACAACGAGAATGAGTTAACTAAGTTATTTTCACCTATTTGGCTAAGTTAATTCGAATTGAGGGCCTAACTTGAGTCGTGTAGAGCATATACTAAATTTTAGGAGTCTAAGTTGAGTTTAATTTGAGTTGTAGTAGTTTAATTCAACCAAATTGAGTTAATGCTAGTTAAACTAGTTCCAACTGTTGGAGGAACTAGTAGGAGGTCTAGCAGTGGGGTGCAACTTCATGTGTTCAACCAGTTAACTAATAAATCATCCATAATTAACTCGTGCATGCATGAAATTCGAGTTACCAAGTTGAGATTGGAGTTCAAGGGAATTGTACTATAAGGTGTATCATTTTCTGAGTTGTACAAGTGGTGCATGTAGTCAGAGAAGGGCCTATAGAGATTGCACAATTCAGGATGGGGATTTCCCTAATTAATAGGGGGATAATTCCTTGAGAAACAATGCTTGGAAGGCAACAAAATTAGATAATTATTGTTCAAAGTTAGCTTGTGAGGTAGTGAGATATATTGTTCTAGTGCCAAGGTTTCTCAAGCTTGAGCAAGCATTGTAAATATTATCTATTTTTCTGATCTAATGCAATATATAGATAGGAAGGGGTTTTAGTAGCAAGCTTTCCCCTTATATAAATCTCTGAGCATATATGATTGAATCTTGTCTCATGTTTTGTGATTTCTCGATCGATTGATTGTTTTCACTAATGAGTAGAGTAGATTCAAGTATTTTGTTTTAGCATATTACATAAGTAATTTGAATCTATAAGGAATTTCTACATGGTGTTAAAGCATGAATCACAATAGAAGAGAATAATTTGATTTTTTCTTTGTAGGTAAATCAAATTTGCAGGATCATTCGTCAGAGCCAGTGAAACATCATTCTATGGATTGAGACTCGAGTATGCCCTTGAGGGTAGCTTGAATTATATTTCTTGGGAGGACAAGATGGAGGCAATATTGGAAGATAACGGGTTGAAGGAATTCATAGAAAATGATATTCCTAAGCCTCCAACAACTAATGCTCAAGATCCGGTAGAGTAGAAGAAATGTGTGGCAAAGGCAAGGAGGATCATACTAGAAGGAGTTCGACATCATATTGTCTCGAATATCCACGACAATGATACCCCATATGCAATGTGGCAAGCCTTGATAGTATTTTTTTAGAACTACAATGACCACATGAAGTTGGAACTAAAGGATAAGCTTCAAAATATAAAGATGGAGAAGGGTGACACAACACCATAGTACCTGAGCAGGTTCACCCAATGTCGGGATGAACTTGGGAGTGTTGGTATTACAGTTGTTGAAGATGATCTGGTAATCCTAAAACTTCTAGGCCTTCATAAGAGCTAGAACAACTACCAGGATTCAGTAAATGGGAGGGAGAAGCTACCAAATTGGGAGTGATTGTGGTCTGAATTGGTACAAGAAGAGATAAGGTGGAACTCCAAAGATGGAACCTCAACCAAGCATGATGATGAGTAGAACTGTAACTTGGTTGGAAAGGAAAAGAAAGGGAAAGGGAAGAAATCCAAATCCAAAGGAGATTCTGGTTAGGTGGGTAATAAGAAAGACTTGTTGAAGATTAAATGTTTTCACTATCATGAATTGGGACATTATTCCAAGAAGCATCCACACAAGACGACCAACAAGAATCCCTTAGGAGGAGTGGTAGGTGAAGCTCTAGCTTCACAATTCGAGTTGGATTTCACACACATTTCATGCATGGTGACATTTGTAATGGGTAGTTTTTGGTATCTAGATAGTGGAGCCTCATTCCATATGATGAGTAACAAAGAATTTTTCAGTGACTTGGAGGAGAAGGACCTCCAGATTCACATCAAGACACTAGATGATGGAAGGTATAACGTAATCAGTATCTGTACAGTTATTTTTAGAGAGGGAGTCTGGTTCTCCTACCACATTAAAATATTCCATGTTTGTTCCAGGTCTGAATAAGAATTTAGTTTCAGTTACTATGTTGGAAGACCGTGGGTACTATGTGATATTTAGCAAAGGAAAGGGTTTCCTTAGACATATCACCACAAGACAAGTGAAGCGAATCAGGGTTTGGGTGAAAAACCTCTATAAATTGGGTGTAGAAGACTGTGCTACTTTGAGCACGAAAGCGGAGAAGGTGTAGAGCCAAGAAATTGGTGAATTATAGCATAGAAGACTTGGCCATTTGCACCATGGAGACTTGAATATCATGCTTCATATTTATACAGGACTTCCCAAGGGTGCGCTAGAGCAGTGAGATACATGCAAAGGATGTACACTGGGGAAGTACACCAAATCCACCTTTCACGATGAGGATAGAAGAGTGCAAGCACTCCTTGAAAGAGTTCATTTAGATGTGTGTGGACCGTTCTCAACAACCTCCATGACAAATCACATGTATTATGTGATATTTGTAGATAATTTCTGACATAAGTGTTGGATTTTCTTCAGGCTTAAGAAATAACAAACATTCTCCAAATTTTGTGAATTTAAAGGACTTGTTGAGAAATACACTGGTAGGAAAGTGAAGGCTCTCAGGAGTGATAACAGTGGTGAATATGTGTCGAATGAGTTCAAGAAATTTTGTACATCAGAAAGCATTCAATGGGAGTTAATAGCACCCCATAACCCACAACATAATGCGGTGGTTGAAAGGAAGAACATAAGTATTTTGGGAGTTGCATGGGCGATGTTGGAGAGGTAAATCCCCTCTACGGATAGAGGTGATCCCTACTAGCCCAGAACGGGTCTAGCAACAATCAAACAATGCTATCACGCAAGTTCCTAATTGCAAATAAAAGGTAGGTGATGAAGACCTACTTGAGTTCCAACACTTTTTTTCGTAGAAGAGA